>OZ038511.1:81772502-81782502 GCA_964036315.1 Acanthosepion esculentum | reverse complement strand
AGCCATGTGTCTTTGAGGGCACATGGTCCCTTTTTAATTGTCTGAGTAACCCCTTTTACCTTCCATCAGTAATGCTAGTCTCCAGGAAAGTGACTCATTGTGCCTTCTTGGACTAATGTTTTCCACCAAAATAAAGTGGAAAGATTACATAGAATCAATTGCTAGATAATTTTTATCACCAGAATCTAAAGTCTACAATTCGTCCATGCTTTGAATATTGCTGCCACATTTGGTCTGGTGCTGCTATGCATTTAGAAATTCTTGATAACATACAAAGATGAATCTGCAATGTTATTGATCCTGACATGGCATCTCTGCTTCAGTCAATTTCCCAATGCCATAATGTAGCTTCTCTGTGTCTTTTATGGTAATTGCTCTGATGAGCTTTCCTCTTTGGTTCCTTGATTTTATGAATTCAAGTACAGTACTAGATTGGCAGCTAGGTCTCATTATTTTACAGCCGAAATGGCTAGATGTAACCATAAGTTACATGCTGAATTTTTTCTATTGCTATCACACTTCTTGCTTGTGGAACTCTTCTGGCTTCTTGCATCCCAGTCAGCTTTGATCTTCACAAATTTAAATGCAATGTCAATCATTATCCTCTGTCTTCTTAATTCTTATTCTTTCATTGTCCTCTCTCCTTAATAGTATTTTTTTATCATATTCTCTAACAGTCAATAACACCCCCACCCTTTGTGTCTTATTGACTTTACTGCCTTGTTTGGGGTGAAATGATTAAAAAAAAAAGAAAAAAAAACAAGACATCTGATGAAGGGCGAAGAATGGTTGAAACGTTGTGACAATGACAAAGATGAAGATATAAGTCTGAATGCTGACAATATAAAACTGTAGTTAGTGACTAGGAGTAGTGTTTTGTTAGTTTATTAGTGCAAAGCATCATTGAACTCAAAGCTACCTCGATTGCCTTGGGCAGCAAGGAAGAAAGACGATTGTCCGTGAAGTTAACATTAAAAGATTAAAAGAACAGAGAAAAGAGACTCCATTATATGTCGTTTTCCACAAGGTTAAACAAAATGGCAAGGGGTCGTGTCAACCAAAAGAAAAACAGAGGGGGCTTTTGACTTGAAATAATTTCAGAAAGAACTTAGAAAATAAAATGATTGAAAATTTAAACGTTTTATTATGGCCGTTAAAACATTTTATTAAAGAATGGAGAAAATGAAAGAAAGGTAAATTAAAAGAGATTTTTTTTTTAATCTATAGTATTGTTCACTTAACTGAAGACCAAAGAGCCACTCAAGGTAGAGAGTTACAGAATGAGCTTGTTGTAAGGGCATATGTTTTTTTTTTTGTTTTTTTTTATCGATTCGTTTTCTATGGCTTATCAACCTTCAGCAGGTTATTTAAAGCCAGAATATATTTTTACGTTGTAAGAATTTTATTTCGGAGATGACAATGGTTTAAGGATACAAGTCTTACTAATTAACCCATAGATGGGAGGAGAAGAGGTGGATTCATGCCTAATCAGAATTTGAAAAAGAAATCATGTGGATACAAAGTGGGGGATCATTTGGGGGGTTGCAGCGAAGACGATAATTCATCACCCACAAGGCCGTGAAATTGCTTTTGGACTGTGTCAAGGCTGGGCAGTGAGAACTTGGCTGCTCTAGCCCAAGTATGGCAAAAAAAAACATTTTTAGACTCAGCTGACTCTTGCAAACATACAGCATTGCAGTAAGAGTTGGGTACTTTCTCAAGTGACCAAAGTAACCAAACATTTTCCCAGCATTTTTAAAAAAAGAATATCTGAGTTCTACTCGGGGTCTGGATTGATCTTCAGGTTTTTGCACCAAGGAGACTCATTGAGAGCACAACTCCCCATGAGGACCTGAGTAAATGTAGGGTCTGCAAATTGGTGAAGAAATTTTACTAGCTTCCTAAGTTCAAATGGAAAGAGCAACTGTTGGGTTTTAATGCAACTTGCTTGTGATGGATATACATATATTTTTTTTATTATTAATATATGAGCATATAGTCATTTAGAAACATTTTTCGTCCCTTTTATAGTTGTGAATATTTGTTTGAATTTTTTCGAAGGAGTTCTGAAAACAAACTGATTCAGTATTTTTTTTTTTCCAATTTGCTTTTCATGGATTTTTCTAAAATTTTCTTCTCACTTTTATAAATTATGTCTGTGTTAATAGCCATAACAATTTCCGTATGCTAGGAAAATCTTTAAAAATGTAAAAGAAAGAATACTGCTAAAAAGAAACCTTCATCTATAGTTAGTTGGTTAAAAGTCAGTAATTAAAAAAAAAAAAAAAAAACGGTTAGTAATTAAGCAAAAAAAGAAAACCGATTTCAAAACGGGGTAAGAGAAAATTTTTTTGTTGGGGTGGGGGATGTTTTAGTCTTGTAAAATCTGAAAAGAGGAGAAGAGAAAGGAGTAAAAAAAAAAAAAAAAAATACGAAAAGGAGGCTGTTAGATAACTGAGTTAATTTCTCAGGGTACTTACTTCCCCCGTTTATTTGTGTTTCCATCGGCGGACACTGAATGACTGGGGGAAAAAGAAAAAGAGACAAAAATGAAGAAACACAACGATGACCTGAGGAAAGTGGGTATAGTTGGATGCAAAGCAATCACAGATGAGTGCAGAAGCGGACAGGCAGCCAAGGAGAAAAGGAGCCAATAAAGAAGAGCCTTGCCGTACAAGCAACACGCATACGCAAAGAAAAGAAAAGAATAATCAAAGAGTCCTCCATTTATTATAAATTTAATGTGTGTAATTAATTCCCTAAATTGCAGCTAAATTAATACAGATGGCATTTAAATTAAATATTTACCATAAACTGTGGCGTACAAGTCGAGTTTTCGAGCCAACAAAAAATATCTGTCTACATTTCTAAGATGAATTATTGTAACTATTTACATACAATCTGTTGTCCTCGTCTTTATCGCCATATTCGCGACGCCGTCGTATGCTCCGGCCTTCTTCGGGTGATCGGAATTTCAAACTAAACCCTTAATTTCGTCCACCAGGATTGATTGTTCTACTTCCACGTGCCATGCCACTTCTTGATGTCTCGGTTATCTCCCTTTGACTCAACTCCCCAAGTTTTTTTGTTCATCAAAGGCTGTAGCCAGTTATTGAACACACAACTCTTTGGGTCAAGTCACTGGATCCCATCAACACATTTATCCACTGGGCCATGTGACTTGACTCAAAGTGTTGCGACGTCAAATACCTAGCTACAGCAGTGGCGGACAAAAGCTTGGAGTGTCGAGTTAAAGGGAGATAATCGAGACATCCAGAAGAGGCATGACATGTGGAACTAGAACAAGAATAAAGGGATCAGTTTGAAATTTCAATCACCTAAGAAATATCTTTGGGACACAGTTTTGGGGATTAACCTATACAGTAAGTATAAGCAGAGATAAAAGTTTTGTGGCTGACTTGTATGCCAGGTCAATTTATACACGAGAATTTTTTTTTTTATATAATGTTCACCAAATACAAGACCCCAAAAGCCATTAGAGTTAGTGTTATGGTGTGGCATTGTATGAAGAAATAAAAAAAATAAAAAAAGGGTTTTTTTTGGGGGCGGGGTCTAGAAGTCATTGGACTTCTAGACCAAAAAAACGAACCCTTTTTTTTAAACTATTATAGCCTCATGAAATCAAAATTATTACCTATGGAATTTTAATCGTTTGATATTCATTAATATATATATATATATATATATATATATATATATATATATATATATATATATATATATATATATATATATATCAAATATGTGGTGCACTTCAATTTATATTACAATGAATCATTCATACAAGTAAATTAGTAAAGTTCATATTTTTCGCTAAAAAAATTTTGTTAGCGAAGGGATTTCACCATTTTATATCATTAACTTTACTAATTTACTTTTTGTCTGAATTATTCATTGAGATTATATATATATATTTCATTAAAAACGACTGACAAAGTGCTTTTATTTAGTTTTTTATATAATTTCTCATGCGATCTAATAAAGTTTTTCTTTTCAGAGGATAAATTATATAAAAACTGTCCGATTGTTCTTTTTATCCGAGCGCTTTTGGCTATACATTTTATATAATTTATCCTCTGAAAAGAAAAACTTTATTAGATCACATGAGAAATTATATAAAAAACTAAATAAAAGCACCTTGTCAGTTGTTTTTAATGAAATGTGCTTAAAAGAAGGATTGCTGCCTAAATACACAAATATATATATATATATATATATACACACACACACAATTATTTTGCTCTGTCTCTGACATATGATATAGATCCAAGGCGAGCTCTATCAGAAATTTCATATGATTATATTTTATTATTAATAATTATATATTTCCTTAATTTAATCTTATAGGACTTCATGGTAAACAATATTTTTAAAGAAAGTTCTTTTTTTTTTCCTTATTAACAGTGAAGAATAAATTCTTAAGATTTCTTACTCTTGAGCATGCAACATACAACTGGCCATGTGTCAATATTTCTTTCTGAAGCCAAATTCCAACTTTTTGAAGCATTTGGCCATGTGATTTGTTTATTGTTCTTGCAAATGCAGAGAGAACTGTAAAGTGGATTCTTGTATATAAGAAACTTAAAGGAAAGATATGCTCAAAACAATATTGCATTTTTATTAAATAAGTATTCGTTATTTTAATCATTAAATTGTTTTTAAAATGGTGGAAGTATTTTGTATGTTAAATAATAAAACTTTTAATTTTTCCAAAAAAATTAATAAAAATGTATTGTACTAAACTATGCACCCTAGTAAAATCAATTGTACTTTGTTCTCCCTTACCGGTTTGCACTTCTCCAAAATTTGGTTTTGATCAGTTAATGTATTGTTATGTTAGAGGGTGTAATGGACGGACAGACTAAGTCATAGAATTTTATATATAGATAGACACTGAATCTGAATTAGATTTAATTGAAAAAATGTAAATTAAATAACATTTCATATTTAATTGCAGAAAACAAGTGTTTCAATTAGTGATGCTAATCTGATGTTGAATTAATTTTTATTAGTAATTAAAAAAAATCATTAAGAGAACTTCTGTTACAATTTTCTGTCTGTAGGACAGGCATTTGGCTCCAGTTTTAAGATTAGGATTGCATTATTTATAAATTATAATGACACATCTATCAGTTAAATGCTTTCAAATTTCCAGTCTCTAAAACTGAAGTTAATACTTAGCTTCGAGTTTTTTGATTTTATAATGTATTTAAAAATTGTCCACACACAAGAGATTTGTTTTTGTTTGCAGTTAACATTGGCCATATCTATTCTAAATATTTGACAACTGCAAAAGTGTGTTCAAAAGTTCTCAGCCTGATCCATATTAAAAAAATATGTTTATTTATTTCAGTGGGGGTCGTGACAACTATTTTTCATATTTTGTTAAATTTAAATGTCAAATTAATTTATTAAAATCCCTACATTTTTTTAAATATTAAATTGTAATAATTTATTTTTTTTTTATAAATTAAATTTATTTTATAATAGTAGATATTTTTAATATTTATAATTTTAAAATTGAGCAAAACAAAAAAAAATTTTCATTTTTTACCAAAAATTGCAGTTCTTTTTTTGAAAGCACTTTTTCATCAAGATCTTTTCAGTACTTTTTTGCATATAAAGATGGTAATCATTTTTTTTTAACAAATGGGTTAGAGCCAAATTTTCTTTCTTATTTTGTTAAATTTAAACATCAAATTAATTTATTAAAATCCATAAATTTTTGTTTTATTTTTTTTGGTAAATCTTTTTAAATATTAAAGATTTTGAAATATTTCTAATTTTCAAAATTGTGCACAAAAAATTAAAAACCAAATTTAAATTTTTAATCATGTATAAAATATTAAAAAGTTTTTGTTTTTAAGTAAATTTCTGTAATACTAATTTTATAACTATTTCTTTGCAAAAATTTGAAATTAGTTTATGCCATTGATTTTAATGACAGTGTGATATGATTCAAATATGATTTGGACGGTTTTAAGAGATTATATCACATGCATTAATTTTCAGTTCAGGGGATCTGCCTACTTTTAACAAAACTAACATTTTTGTTAATAAACATTGAATTTTGTTTATTTTTTTTATGCACACTTAACAAAAAAAAAAAAAAGACAAATAATCAGCAGTGAGCCAGGCAGTGAATTAAACATTTGACCAAAGCAAAAATTTACCTGGTGTTAAACTTGTAATAAAAAAAGTGCCTTAAAGCAGTAAAGCTTTTTTTTTTTTCAGTGTTCGTTATACAAAACTGAAGCTTAAAAAATAATTTAAAAATATTTATATTTCTTTTTTTTTTTTTTGCAAACACAGCAAGTACATACGAAAAATAATGAACAAATAAATGAAGAAAATATGAAGCAAGCAGCCTTGGCAAAAAAATAACAACAAACTCAAAAATAAATAAATTAAAGAAAAAAACAAACAAGAACAGAGAAAAAAAAAAAAAAAAAAAATTGTGTGGAGAAATTGAACAGGGTTGAACACAGAGCTGTGCAAATGGGATGTCAATATTGCTATCTAACAACCTCCAAAACTCAACCAGTCACCCCACAAAAACTCAACTGACCCCCCCCCCCTACCAACACTACCACCTCCATTGCCTCAATGGACAAAAAGCATCACATGAAAACTTTTCCCACTTTGTTATACATTTTTCCTCCAAAATTGTTCTTGATATATATAAAAATTTATATATTGCTATCATACGCACACACAAAAATCTATCATATTTCTTTTTTAATCAGTTCACCCCAAGCAAGATGATAATGCCATTAAGACAAAAGAGATTACTGGGAATGAAAGAAAATGAGAAGACTTTCATTTGTAACCAGAAACTTAATGATCAAAAGGAAATGAAGGATAAACCTCTGATCTGGTTTAAAAGGCAGGGAGGATTGTGAACCGGACAATAAGCAAACCTATATGTGACAGAAATAAAATCATATATATATATATATATATATATATATATATATATATATATATCTCTTTCGGACTGCACAATCTTTCGATGTCGCATTACTACTTGGAATTTAACAAAAACACACTGAAATATCTACCTGATGATGGTCGTTTGAAACGACTGAAAGCCCGGCTCGTAGAATAACGGATTCGAAGTTGATTGTATTTTATTATTAAATATTGTTTGCGAGAGTGATTCTTGCCATATAATTAGCTTCAGTATTTGTTTTTCGTTTGAATGATTTACGTTATATATATATATATATATATATATATATATATATATATATATGTGTGTGTGTGTGGGTGTATTGGGGCAGCAGATCATTATTCAATCATATATTGTTAAATATAACAGACAATGAATGTCTATTATGTTCAATCATGAGCCATTCTAAACTTTGTATTGTTGCTTTAATTTCGGGAGAAAATAAAGACAAAAATTGTCCAACATTTTTATATTTTTTTTTATTATGCTGTTCCTTAATCTAAGCTTTTGACTCAACATATGAACCATCTTCAAAATGGTTATATGAACATTTAAACAACAATTGCTATGTTAATATTTCGTTCCTTCACATGGTACAAATGTTATAGAACCACATCATGAATTTACAACCTGTGTCTGCTATTCCACGACCATTTTAATCGCATAGCAATCTTCTATGTCAACATGACAGAATATCATCGTTGATGGTGAATATATTTGTTTAAATGTCCATATAACCACTCTGAAGATGACTCATGTGAGCCGAAAGCTTAGATCAAGGAACAGCTTGGTAAAATCTATCCAAGTTTTGGACAGTTTTTGTCTTTATTTTCTCCCTAAATTAAAGCAACGATACAAAGCTTAGAACAGCTCATGATCAAACATAATAGACATTCATTGTCTGTTATATTTAATGATATATGTTTGAATATATATGTGGGTGTGTGTGATATCTTCATTGCATTGAATGAAGATAACACAATCAAGAAATAGTACGTCACTTGGAGACAACATAGTCTTACCGAGATTGGTAATAAGCAGATAAGCTAAATCTCTCACTCTCTACTTGAATACTTTTGAAACATCTGCTTGGTCTGGCTGAAAAGTTTTTCAGCACCCCCATGTGTGTCGGTGTAGTGCTGGTTTGAGAATAAAAACATTACCATACTGAATCCTAAACCAAGGTTCAAACCTATCCATGGTCGATTTGTCAAGGTGAATTCTATCAACCTGTTTTTGATCGAGAGAATGATCGATCCCTAAGAGAATACTTGCTCCTGGAGATCCCTCACTTAACCAACATCTCCCCACAATAAAAGAAGATTTTTGCGGAAATATATCTGTGGGGAAATAGGCTATTTTTTGCATTTAGTCAATATCTAGTTGAATATAGGTTCTCATGTTATAAAAGAAAAGGCTTGTATTATTTTTATCGGAAAATTAATTTATATTTTTTTATGATTTATCAACCTTTTGTGTGTTGTTTAAAGCTGAAACATTTTGGATTGTAAGAATAAATCTTTTTATTCTTGCAAGTGAATACAGCTTTAGCAATTTTTTTGAGAATATAAAGGATTATTTCCAGATACATTTCTGACTAATGCATTGATGGGGAGAGGAGATAGGATTAATATCTTAAGGTAGCTGCATGTTAGTGACTGGAATTCAAACTTGGTTCTTCAATTTCTCATTCTTAGCCACTATCCATTATCAGCCTGGGGAGGTAATTGTGGCACAATTTGGGAAATGCCTGAAAACCAGGTCACAGATTGACCCAAGTTTTATGAATTAAACTTGAGTAGACAAAATTGTCTGCAATTCATGGTGACCCGAGGGTTTAAGCGTACCAGTCTTGTTCAATCATGCCAAATTATGCGTATAAATCACAGGTGAGCTTTCTGGGGTTTGAAGACAGAAATGTGCCTGAGCGGAAATAAATAAACAAAAAAGCAGAGGGTGGGTTAAAGTTAGGTTTTTTATGGAAAAGTTTAACTGATGAGGAAGAAACCCTTTGTTTCTAAGCTCCACCCAAACACAGTTATCATACTTCCTCCATTTTTACACACACACACACATCACAGTGGTGCTACGTTGACTATCAGCCAGACTTATCTTCTCTGAAGGTCTCCAGGTAAGAGCAAATACATTTCAATGAAAAAAGTTGTGGGGGGAGAGGATTTTGACAAGAAGGAGACAAGGAGAGCAAGCAAGCTTAAAAGAGATCCTTGCTGCTTTAAGTGTTTCAAAGTGAAGCGTAAACCGTCCCCACACCCAAACAAAAGAAATTACTCCCTGGCTGGAGTCAGCCCCACTACAATGAGATGGAGTGAGCTTGTCTTTCCTTAGCAACCCATAAGAAGCCCTTCACTTATCTGATGGCTTCCTGAAATCTTTCAGAACATGAAACAATACTCTATCCACAGGGCAATCAACCCATCTATTTCCTAAAGCAGCAAAACCTTGCAACACACTTTAACAAATATAAATGATAACAGTAACTATGGAGAAGTGCTTCTATCTATTGTCTAAAAAAAAGGAAGCTGGGGAGAGTCATTAATATTCCTCATTTGGACAAGTGAAGATTTTTAATTCTGTTTTGTTGCCACAGAGATTTAAATGAGAAATCAAAGAGACAAATTTGAATTTCAGTCAGCTTCGTTATATTCCCTTATGTGCAAATACCCTAGTGAGAGGCATGAATTCATCTCTTCCCCCCAGCTATAGATTAAATAAGACATTGTTATCAACCCAAAAATTGTTAGTGCAATGTCCTAAAAAAAAAAAAAAAAAAAAAAAAAAAAAAAATTAAAAAATTAAAAAAAAAATGTTTCAGCTGTAAATAAACTGATCTATAATAATTTAGTGATTAATTCCTTTTTTACAGATTATCAACCCTTTGTAGGTTATTTAAAAACAAAATATTTTGTTGGATTGTAAGAATTGCTTTTTTAAGATAATAATGATTTACTGATACAAGTCCTACTGATTAACCCATAGCTGGAAGAGAATCGGTGTATTTACACCTTT
>OZ038511.1:81732502-81770002 GCA_964036315.1 Acanthosepion esculentum | reverse complement strand
ACATCTGAAAGTTCATGATTACAAACTGGATATAAAATACCTCTAACCAGTTTAAAAAGACGTTAATGAAGATTGGAAACAAGATTCAAAAAAATAATAAAAGGGGTGACAAAGGATAAAGTTTAATGGGTAAAAAATTTGTCCCAAAATTTCCCTTCAGAGATAGAATTGTGAAATTAAGACTAGTGGCAAAATAAAATACAAAAGTTCATTTTTGAAAAAAGGTAAGCCTAAAAGAAAAATGTATTTTGCAGGCAATTTTGCATTAAAGTTAAAAAGATCCCTGACAGATGTTGAAGCACTTAATGCAAAGAAATTACAATTTACATAATTATTAAGTATATTTTTTAAAACTTTTTTTAACAAAAAATAAATCAAAGAAACAAAAATAAAATTTTACAAAAGGGGTTTGCATATCATTAAATGGTAAGAGAATTTTTTTTTTTTCTAGAATTGGACAAAATAAGCAAATAAAAATTTTTGTTTTTGACAAAATTTGAAAAAAAAACAAGAAAAAACAAAAATAGGTTTTGGAAAGAAAGAAAAGATTTTTTATAAATACTAAAAAAACGCCAAATAAAAAAAAAAGGTTTTTTGTAAATACTAAAAAAAAAGCCAAATAAAAAAGTTTTTTTAAATTTTGGCAATTTTGTTAAAATTATACCCACCCAACCTGTTAAAAATTTAAAGTTCTTTCATCTTGTCACTAAGAATAATAACAGAAATCTAGCTTTTGTAACAAAAGAAGCAGGAAAGTCTCTCTTAACTCTATAGAATTTAGTAAATTCTTCAATTTGCTGCAAATAAAAGAAAAACTAAAATAAAACTAAAGATTTAAGTGTGTAAAACAGTTTCCAAAAAAAAAAATTTAAAAGAGAACTTAGCTTATAGAGTGAAAATATTTATAACCTTTGATATTTACAACTTAACCCTTTGCAATCTATTGAAAGCCAGAAAAAAATTTTTGGAATATTTTTTTTTTTTAGACAATAATGTTTTAGTGATACAAGTCTTATTAATTAACCCATAGCTAGGGGGGAGAAGATTATTTACACACAGGTGAATATGACAAACCCAACAGCAATTAAAAGTCAACTCTTATCGATTAACTGTTCCATACCATTATCCATTACACCATCTACATTTACAGCACCTGGTATTCCCAAGTGGTCACCCATCTAGGTACTGACCAGGCTCAAATTGCTTAACTTTGGTGATTGTTCTAGACCAGGTAATATTTTTAAGACATCAAGAAATAACCGATAATATAAATGAGATCTGTAAGCACAAAAAAATAAATGGTCCTTATTGATAATTTTAATTGTTTCAGAGTGACCAAAAACTATGAGCAATTAGCAGTTAGAGTCAGTTAGTACAATATTAGTAACAGCCCTTGTAAATATGCATTTGTTAATTTTGCATCTACATACCAAGCATACCAACTACTGAGACATGTTAATAAATTTTGGTATATTTTTTAAATTTATTTTTATTAAATCATTGATCAGTAGCATTTTTTTTTTTTTAATTATTTAACATTAACTTAGTACGGAAAAATAGCTAACTCATTCTTGATAAAATAAAACGTAAATATATATGAATGCCCAACAGACCAAAAATTTTTGGCCCTTCTCTGGATCTTTGAAAATCAACTAAAAATTGAAGTATCTGTCTGTATCTCTGAGATGAGGTATTATGATTACTTGCATTATTTACATTATTCGGACTGTTATCCTCATCTTCTTTGCCATATTCACGACATTTCGGCTTCTATGTCTCTAGTAATCTTAGGTCTGTTAGATTGTAAATTTTCAATAAAATTTTTACTTTACCCCCTCTCTAAATAACTGAATACTATACATTAGTGACTCACTGTATATCATTGCGTATAAGCTGATCTTATATATTGTGAAAACCCAGATTTTTTTTTTTTTTTTCATATACCTAGTGTATAATGTGCTCCAAGCTTCTGAGTAGTAGTAGTAGGCTTACCGTAGTCAAATATTCAAGTTCTTTTCCTTTTTTTTTTTATTTACTTTTTTTAAACAGTGAGGTTCACACTGTAAGAGGTCTGAGAGCCACTCGAGGTAGAGTGCTACAGAGTAAGGGGCAGGGTTTATGCAGATAGGTGGGAAAGGTAACAGTTAACTCTAGATTTAATCAGGTTGAAATTGCAGTTTTACACTTGTGGCTTGCAGGAATAAGCTGCTCAAGTGGAACTTTCTTCTCACCAATGGAAAATAGAGGGAATTAGAATTAACTACCTTGGTAATGTTTGTTGCTTTTATATGTGATGATTATAATTGTAATAAAATCTATCACTATTTCAATGGAAAGTGCTCAGATGAACTACGTCCCTTAGTTTCACCAGTTCTAATCTTGACGGCTAGGACCCACCATGCCACTCACATTGTAACAAACCATTTAGGTAGGTTGTTCCTGGCTCTTTAGGTATTAATTCATATATATATATATATATATATATAGGAAGTACTTGGACAACTGAAACCTCTGGTTCCACCAGGTCTGACCTTCATGGCAAGCATCTGCATGCCACTTACATAGTAGCAAACCACCCACATTCCCTCTATACTGCATTGGCAAGAAGCAAGTTCCAGTCAAACAGCTTCTTCCTGCGAACCACTGCACTATGGAACAGACTCCCTAGAGGATGCTTCCCTGATTACTACAATCTTAACTTGTTCAAGTCCAGAGTTTAACATTAACTTTCCCTCTTATCTATATAATCTACTCACTAGTGTAACCCTTTACCTCCAGTAGGCCCCCAGGTCATGCACAGGATGAACCTTATTGTTAAATATATATATATATATATATATATATATATAAAGAGAAAGGACAGACAGATTAAGAATCCACAGTTCTTAGCATTTACTTTTTAAAAAAAAAATGCTCAATGTAATGTAGAGCAAAATATATTTATAATATTTTTACATCGCAACACAAAAATTTTCAGGATTCAGGACTTTAAAATTATCCCTAATTAGGTGATGTTAGATAACTTACCTAACAAGTTATCTAAAATTTCCTGATGAGGGACAATTTTAATGTTCTGAAACATGGAAATTTTTGTGTAGTGATGTCAAATATTATAATAAAACTATTAAAATAATATATTTCCATGCATAAATGTTAAAGTTTGATCCTTTTATATCTGTTTATATCAATTCATTTAATTTTTGCCCATATGGTGTTAGGGTATTTCTTGAAATTATTATTTATGAGTTTATATATCGTTTTTTTTTTTTTTTTTTTTCAGGATAAGTTGCATTTCTATTTGAATATTATTCATTTTTAGACCATTAAAAAAAAAAAAATTTTTTTTGCCCTCAGCTTGAATGCAAACATTGGATTGCCATCCAGTAGGCAGGTAGCCATGATTAGTAAAAAAAACAACAAAAAAAAAAAAAAAAAACACATTAGTCATCAACAGACAAGACACCAAGAATGGAAGAAAAAAACACTTAATAGCCATATATTAAAAAAGAAAAAAGAAACGAAATATCTTTTGTGAGTCTGCCAATCTGAGTACATTTGATTGATTTACCTTCTCCTTGTGTGTACTGTAAGGTATCACATTCGCTCACAGTCTTTTCGTTGCAATTGTTTCGATTCCTGAAACAAAAGAACATGTAAATGTTTAAATCAAACATAAGAGATTTTGAAGAAGAAAAAAAAAAAAGCAAGTATTTCAATCAACACAGAAATAATTTAGTACTGATATTTAGACTGGTATTTCCAATCAAGTGGTATTTTGCCATACACAGTAGGCTTGACATTTTGGTTTCACCGAGATCACATATTAAAAATAAATGAATAAGAAAGGAATTTTAATTTTAAACACTGAATTCTAATCAAAGGTATTGATCTTGATTCAAAATGGATCAAGTTTACCAAATAAATTATCAGTTATATACAGCCATACATATAATAGCCCTATTCTATGATCTTTCTTCCTGATTTTCAATGCATTCTTATACAGTGTAACCCGGATATAAGAGAGTTGTCTGGACCGGAGAAGAAGTCTCTTATAACCGGGTTTCTCTTATATTCGGGTTTGGTCTATTATATATACATTAACACAGGCTCTAATTTGGGACCTGAGAAAATCTCTTATATCCGGGTTACACTGTACTAAAATCATTAGCAATGCATTTCCATTATACATATAATAGCCCTATTCTATCAGTAATGCTTGCATTCATTCCTGACCACTGACAATCCCTTTCTTCCTCATTTGCAATGCATTCCTATAGTAAAATCATTAGCAATGCATTTACATTATACATATAATAGCCCTATTCTATCAGTAATGCTTGCATTCATTCCTGACCACTGATAATCCCTTTCTTCCTCATTTGCAATGCATTCCTATAGTAAAATCATTAGCAATGCATTTACATTATACATATAATAGCCCTATTCTATCAGTAATGCTTGTATTCATTCCTGACCACTAGCAATCATTGTGAATCCATTTGACACTTCGGTAAATTAAACTTAACTTTCCACACTACTTTAAACAAAAGGTTTGGAAGGAAAGTCAAACAAATATTAGAAAAAGTTCTAACAGTTATTGGGCTTCAGAAACCTATTTGCTTAAAAAACAAATTAAAAAACTCTTTTGAGAGAAAGATTTTAGAAATTTTGATTGTCTAAGCATTTAGAATTATAGTCAATGACAGGCTAATGTTTCTTGTATAGAAACAAATCTTAGCATAACCATTTGCAGTTAAACGAGTAGAACAAAAAATTCTTACCTTCGCAAGAGAATGATAATCATGATGATTGCAATCGCCATGCAAAGAATCACGGCTACAATGGATCCAGCAATAATGCCAATCGGAGCATTGTTATAGGGCGGTCTTCGTACTGCGGAGGAAAGAAAAAATTGAATAAAATATTAAAAAGGAGCCAGAAGAAAAACAGATTTCTGTCTATATACTTTAATATTATAGCCTCTCTTTCATTCAGCACCTGGTATTCCCAAGTGGTAGTGACCAAGCTCTATGTTGCTTAACTTCAGTGATCATATGGGAATCATTGTTCCAATGTGATGCGGATGCAATGTGATGTTTCTTATTTGTGTGTGTTTTTTCTAAATAGATGTTTATCTCTTGTTCCCTGTTTAGGACTGGGTTTCTCGTTCATTCTAAAGATTTCTTGATATCCTTCACTCCCAGTGGCCCATAACAACTTAGTGGCTTTATTGCCTTGGTTGGGATGAATTGATTAAAAAAAAAATAAATAAATAAAATAAAAATTTAAATCAGCCTATCAAAGAAACTTTATAACAGAATAAGGAGAGAGTATTTAGAATTTTTTATTTTTATTTTTGAAGAATAATGCTTTAAATTTGGGTGAAGAAAGAAAGGGTAAAAAATTATGAAGAAAAAAAAATGGTGGCGCCATCTTTGATCCTGTGACATGTTAGGTTATCAGAAATGATTGAGCAGATCGCAGGAAGTGTAAAAGACAAAATTCTGAGAGACCTGCTTTGTTCTCTTCTACTGACAGCAATAATTGCAATTGTGTTTTTATTGTGCTATATAAAGCATATAATCTCAAAGTAACTAATTGAGAAAGAGCCAGAAAGGAAGGAGTTTTCTTTTTTTTGTAGGGGGGGCAACTTTTTGTGAAAGTAAACTTCTCGTTTTATTCCTCATGTTCAACTTCCTACAATACAATTAGGAGAAGCCAAAAACAAAAAAACAAAAATATAAGGTAGTCTTTGGAAACGTTTGGCAGATGAAAAGAGAAAGTGGAAAAATTCTATTCATCATTTGCCAAAATGACGGCTTCCTTTATAATAAGAGATTGCGGAAAATTTTTAAAATTTTCGGCTTAAAAACTAAAAACAAAGTGAATGTGACCTAATCAGTTGAGAATGGAAGAAGAAGAAGAAGAAAAATGCTTTTCCTTTCAATGTTTAACAAAATATCCAGAATGAAAATTCTTTTCGCTTGCTTAATTTCGGGGCGGGGACTGGGGGTGGAGTGTTTCAATCACAAAATTGGGCAAAAATTAAATGAAACGGCTAGAAAATGTGAGAATGTATTAAAACGTACTAACAATTCGTGTATCAGCTTTTTTGCCACAAACCCACTCGAGTTTATATCCTTCATAGACAAAACATCAGAGAGTAATGAAAAATATCACTTGGAATTGGCTTAATCGATTAAACTATGATTTAAAAAAGAAAAAAATTACCTCAAATTTTTATATTAATTAATATATATATATATATATATATATATATATATATTATTTATTTAAATATTATAACATAAATATGTTATAAAATCACTACAAAAATAGCCATTTTGTTTCAACACTACTGGTGTCTTATCAAGTGATGATGTTGATGATGATGATGCATTCAACATCATCGCTTGATAAGACATCAGAAGTGTTGAAACAAAATGGCTATTTTTGTAGTGATTTTATAACATATTTATGTTATAATATTTAAATAAATAATTATATCTGCTCTACTCTGTATTGAGCACTCTTAAGAATAATAATTGTTGGTTATTGAAATTTATTCCGTATATACCAATCCTATACTTGGATGGATATATATATATATATATATATATATATATATATATATGTATGTATGTATGTTGCGAGGAGTATAAAATTGCATATATGTAAAATGGACTATATGAATGAAAAGAAAACTTAGCTGACACATTTGGTCTTCCGATTGATATTTGAATTCATAAATTCCATCAGAGAGAGGAGAAAACATGTTGGCTAAATTAGAGGTGGCAGTCTGTTTCATGCTAGATGCAATCGTCAGAGTTGCCTGACGATTGCATCTAGCATGAAACAGACTGTCGCCTCTAAGTGTTTGACTTCTATGTTCACTTTTATATTTACACACGCTCTATCTGATATTGAGCACTTTATCCCATAAATATAGCACACTCTAAGACTATATATATATATATATATATATATATATATATATATATATATATACACACACACGCAACAATCCTTCATTTATAAATGTCTCTTGAAAGATGACAGACAAGCTATTGCAATTAAGCTTTTTATTTGATTTTTCGTGTGTTCGGACAAGCGTTTTCTTTTCTGGACACAGAGTGTGTAGAAACTTCCCAAACTTTCTATAATTCCAAGCACTTTCGGCTATACTTTTAGCTATTATCAAGGATGATTTTAATGAGAAGACTTTAGTGAGAAAAAGAACAATAAAGGAACAGGGTTATGTTGCATTTAGATATTTGGAGATGATAGGTCACAAGAAAGCAAGAAATCAGGAGGGATATCTACAGACAAGAAGTGTGAGAGAAGAAATGAATAGAAAAGAATAGATGGTCGCATTTAGCTAATAGCAACAGTAAATGGTGAGACCTAATTGCCAATATAGTAGCACAATTAAATTCATGCAGTCGAATCACTAAGGAGGGAAGCTCATTTCTTCTTTGCATTCTGTCAAGAACCGCGAGAGATGTAACAGGAGCACCAGACCAGATATGGCTGCAGTATTCATTGCACAGACGATGAAAAGTTTTATATACATGGATATTTGGATATACAGTCACTTCCCACTGAATAATCGAGTTCAATTCCAACAACCTGTTTGGCAAACGAACTGGTCATTAATTGAGAAGTTTTTCCTGATTGTTATTTCAGGCATACAAAACCTGTATTATTTAAACAGTGCTTCCTAATGGGTTGCGACTCTATTTGGGGTCACAAAAATTAAATTCAAACATTGAATTTCATTTTATATGTTATTCCACAAATGTGCAATATTTAACGCGATGTGCCATGCAAGCACTGCGGTAATAAAAAGTGTGCAGTGCTGTTGTGACTAGTACAGTGACAATGTATGCATTTTAAGTGTAGTTGCGATGAAAAATGGGGGTCATGAATGAAAAAAGTTTAAGTGTGGGTCTAGATAAATGAACGACATTCTCTATGCAAATTGTTAAACATGAACTCATCCATCTGCTAAGAATAGAATGTTTGCTCACAGAAACAGTTAGTGGGTTACTAAGCACAGCATTTGAATTGTACACATTGCCACACTGATCTATGGTATTCCCTATTTCTATATTATTAATAAATGTCCCATATGTGATTAAACCAATTCTTCACTCAAATTTTTTGTTCCAGTGTTTCCTTTTATTATTATTTTTAACCAGATGTACAAGTGTTATATGAACTTTATAACACGTAATAGTTTTGTTTCAATTAAATTTACTATCACATTTATACAGCTGTAATTTCACTTTTTGTCATATAGGAAGAAAATGAATAACTGAGGTTCGAGCATAACACTCTGGACCTATGAACATGTTTTCCGCCATTTGTATAAATAGCGATGTCAGGCTACTGACTGAGGTGATCATTGAGTCACTATTGAGTTGAATTAGTGTGAATTATTTATGTGTCAATATTTTGGGTTTTGTTTTAGGATTTACCGGACATTAAGCCAAACCATGCTACTAACAAGGTATTCACTGAAATGGTTAATTATCTTCGGTTGACTTTTACTTTTTTGTTCTTGTTAAGTATTTATTTGCGGTTGTAATTAAATACTGTTTTATTTTAACATTGAAGTCTTGAGTTATACTTAATTATTAAAGGCCACTGTCCACTACAAAACTTTTATATAGTGTAATTTCATTTTTATGTAGCTTTACTATCACTTTTATATAGCTGAATTTCATTTTTATGTAGCTTTACTATCACTTTTATATAGCTGCAATTTCATTTTCATGTAGCTTTACTATCACTTTTATATAGCTGCAATTTCATTTTCATGTAGCTTTACTATCACTTTTATATAGCTGCAATTTCATTTTCATGTAGCTTTACTATCACTTTTATATAGCTGCAATTTCATTTTCATGTAGCTTTACTATCACTTTTATATAGCTGCAATTTCATTTTCATGTAGCTTTACTATCACTTTTATATAGCTGCAATTTCATTTTCATGTAGCTTTACTATCACTTTTATATAGCTGCAATTTCATTTTTATGTAGCTTTACTATCACTTTTATATAGCTTGTATCATTTTATCCTGAGCAATTCAGTAAACGCAATTAGGATACAAAGGGTTACTAAGGGTGAAAGAAACAAAAAGGACAATGAAAGAAAAAACTTCAAGGAGACAGATGGCAACTGCCAATGCATTTACATTTTTGTAGATTGTAGTCGACAGGAAAGCTCTCAGGGTTGTACATACTTGTAAACCACTCCACCATATCAAGTTACTTTATTATGACTTTACTGCGAACAAGACTGTCCTTTTGTCACTTTGTGAATCTCAGAAGTTATTTTATTCTGGAATTTGGGAAAATGATTTATAAATTTTTGTGTATCAAAAATTTTAGGAAAATCTATAACAAAGTGGAAAATTTTTTCTAAAGAACAAAATTCCTCACAGATTTTTTTTATTTTGTCATATATTCCTAAGTTTCCAGAATTTACACAATAGTGTATAATTTTGGTAATTTATTTTTTTACTTTTCAAGTTATTTAAAATTTGTTTTAAATCAAGTGGTAAAACAACAATATGGAAACAAATAAAGAAAAAATATTTAAAAAAATAGAAAGAAAATGTACGTACTACTGAATGCATGAGTAGACGCGGTGTACAATTCACTGTAATGACCCCAGCCTTTAAGTGTTTTCCCACGGACCTGAAAAATGAAAAATATTAAAATCTATTAACAAAACCAGACAGAGATTAACGATTATCAAAAGAATGGTTAGTCACAGCAAGCATAGGCATTACAGAGAAATTTAAAAATAAAATTAAAAAAAAAAAAAAAAGGTGATGTACCAGGGATGGAAGCTTATTGGAACGGGTCCACAGCTGTGTTGCTCCTTGGAGGAACACCACCTTGATTGACCTTGTCTTCAGGTCGATAACTGTACTCACTCCATTTGGTCAATTGTTGGTTGTTCAGTCTATTTAACCCATAGTTGGGGGTTTTGAATTCAGATTTTTTCTACTCCTAGACTGGTTGACACACAAAGCTATAAGACCCAGACTGTCCTGCTATTTAACTTCATGGGTGGGAGGGATTCATATATTTCCCAAGATTACTGTCATGTAAGTGAATCTAAGAAACTCAACAAGTGGAATTTGTTCTCTCCAATTTCTCCATCTCAGCCGCTATCGACCAAGCCTTCAGAAATAATTTAAAACAAAAATAAAATTTTTGACCACTTTTTGAGAAAAGGTTTGAACTGCAAACATTTCCTCTCTGCTCTTGTCTTCTGCTGAAATGTTATTTTCCCCTGATCCATTTTTCATTTGTCATAAAATGCATCTTTGTCTTGTGGAAAAGTTTCATAAATATTTGAATATTCGTCCATAAAAAGAGTAGGCATAAATTTTTTTTTTTGGCTTTAATTTTTGGAGAGTAGTCATTTTCCAGTGATTTTTAGTTGAATGAAGAAAAACAAGGGTTACATCCATATCAAGTCGAAACACAGGTTTTCGTACAGTCACCAGAGTTAAGCAATTTCAAGCCTGGTCAGTACCAAGACAAGTGACTACTTGGGAATACCAGGTGCTGTAAACTTGGATGTGCAGATGGTGTAACGGATAACATTTTGGAACTGGAAATCAAAGAGGTAAGTTCTAATTCCAGTGGGGGTTCATTATATTTACTTATGCACAAATACCATTGGGATCCACCAATAGTATCAGTAAATCATTATCTCCAAAGATTTCTTACAATATAAAAATATTTTCTAGATTTAAATAATCAGAAAAATTATTTTCATGGTCATTTTTCTGATGAGTTTTCCTCTTTGGTAACTTGACTTTATGAATTTACGTGCAGTACTAGATTGGCAGTTAGGTCTCATCATTTTACAGTTGCAATGTAACCGTAAATCGATGTTAACACTTTATTTCACACACTTGTGTAAAAATGCAAATGCCAACTTGTCTTCTGATTCCTGTGTTTTTTGGGGTTTTTTTTAATGTTTTCTTTTTCTCATTCTGTCACACTCAGTAACCCCTTGCATCTCAGTGGCTTTATTGCCTTACTTGGGGTGAAATGTAAAAAAAAAAAAAAAAAAAAAAAAAAAAGAAAAGAAAAGAAAGGGTATTTATTAAACTCAGACAAAATTCTTAGTAGGTTTGTCAATTCTTCCTTCTGAGCCCCTACCTGCACATACTTCCACAACTTATGTTATATATTCTAAATATCAGGCATTGGAGAAATTGAAGTGTTAAATACAAAACAAAAAAGTTTTAAGCCAAAGGACAACCCGATAGGCGCATAAGGGTTTGCATTTTTTTTTCTATTAGGTGAAAAACTGTAAGAAATGTGTCATTCTTTGAAAGGATGCAAGAACGAAATTTAAAATCATAAATTCTTTAGATGTTTCATTAGGACATACTGGCAAACTATTTAGAAGCCAAGGAGAAGAAGGCTGAAAGAAGAAGATATACAAATAAACAAATAACTGTACCGATGATTAAATTTTCTCTTTTGCTTGCATCAGTTGATTTTTGTTTGTGCAAGAGAAATGCGCGGTATGAATATAATGTAATATATTAGAGAGTGTCATGCATATTTACGTCTGTCAGTTAGTCTCACTTCAGGGGATTAAAAAGAAACAAAAAAAAATACAAACACTTGAAATGTTTTATTAAATTTAATCAAGAGGATGAACATTATGTCAAGTCAAAAGTGAGAGTGTTTAGAAATTCAATCACTTAATGGCATGCGAGAGGAACAAAAAAGAAACGTTGAAATAGGTAATTGAAGAGCGACATAGATTACTGAAAAAGGAAGCTATTCATAAAAACAAAATATTATGAAAGATTTCAAGCCTTTAATATAGAGAGCGAGCATTACAAGTTCGGCTTTTCTGTTTAATTCAACTTCGTCATTTTGAGTTAAAAAGCAGATAAAATAAAAAGGGAAGGATAGTTTACGTCATTTATAGCTTCAGTTGTTTTTTCTTTTCGTTTTTTTTTTTTTAATCCCGTCTTTATGCGAAAAATCAAGCAAAGATAAACAAAAAAAAAAAAAATTCTTGATGTGTGAAGCGAACGATGTAAGCTAAAATTTGGCAATTTTGTTAACAAATCCAATTTTATTATTACTATTATTATTGTAAAAATCTTATTCAAGACTTGGAATAATTTTAATCAAATTTTTTTTTTGTTGTTTCTTTTCATATTTTAAACTTTCCTCATCTGTCCCCAACCTGCATCCAGCACATGCCAGATTCTCTGTTGGGCAAGAAGTCTGTAATTTGCAATGGAGTCAGAAAGAAGAATCAATTACTTAAAATATTCCGTCATAAATTTTAAGAGAGAGAAAAGGGCAGAGAAATGATGGTCGGAAGCAGAGCAAACAGCCCCGAAACTATCATTATTCTGGGTCACTTGTAATTTTCCTGGGGTGGGATAGGGGTGGAGGATTAGAAAGCAAACTAGCAGAATATCTGGGCAAGAAGGGTCACTACATTCATTTTGGCAAAAGTGTTGGATAGAAGAAAAAAGAGTCAGCGAATAATTCATTAGGATTTTAAATATTGTTGCAGTGATTGCTGGAAATCTTTTTCAATCATATACTTAGCAGAGTTAGAGTGTGTGCATGTGTATGAGAGAAAGAGAGAGTGCGAGTGAGAGCACGAGAGAGAGATATATATATAGATAGAGATATATATATATAGATAGAGAGATAGAGAGAGAGAGAGAGAGAGATATAGAGAGAGAGATAGAGATAGATATAGAGAGAGAGATAGAGAGAGATATAGCTAGAGATAGAGAGAGATATAGCTAGAGATAGAGAGAGATATAGCTAGAGATAGAGAGAGATATAGCTAGAGATAGAGAGAGATATAGCTAGAGATAGAGAGAGATATAGCTAGAGATAGAGAGAGATATAGCTAGAGATAGAGAGAGATATAGCTAGAGATAGAGAGAGATATAGCTAGAGATAGAGAGAGATATAGCTAGAGATAGAGAGAGATATAGCTAGAGATAGAGAGAGATATAGCTAGAGATAGAGAGAGATATAGCTAGAGATAGAGAGAGATATAGCTAGAGATAGAGAGAGATATAGCTAGAGATAGAGAGAGATATAGCTAGAGATAGAGAGAGATATAGCTAGAGATAGAGAGAGATATAGCTAGAGATAGAGAGAGATATAGCTAGAGATAGAGAGAGATATAGCTAGAGATAGAGAGAGATATAGCTAGAGATAGAGAGAGAGATAGCGAGAGATAGAGAGAGAGATAGCGAGAGATAGAGAGATAGCGAGAGATAGAGAGAGAGCGAGAGATAGAGAGAGAGCGAGAGATAGAGAGAGAACGAGAGATAGAGAGAGAGCGAGAGATAGAGAGAGAGCGAGAGATAGAGAGAGAGCGAGAGATAGAGAGAGAGCGAGAGATAGAGAGAGAGCGAGAGATAGAGAGAGAGCGAGAGATAGAGAGAGCGAAAGAGCGAGAGAGCGAAAGAGCGAGAGAGAGCGAGAGCGAGAGAGCGAGCGCGAGAGAGAGAGAAAGCGAGATAAAGAGAGAGATATAAAGGGAGAGAAATAAAGAGAGAGAGAGAAATCTTTTTTAGCGTATATATCTATCTAATCTTTGCCCATGAAGCATTAGAATGGGCAAATATTGGTAGAGTATTTGAAGCAAAAACATACTAGCCCCCCCCCCCCCAATATATATGGTTGGAACATCATGAGCTGGAAGAGAAGCAGAATGAAAATCAAAGAAAATAAGCTTCGAGATTGCAAGCAATTTTGGCATTCATTCCTTGATCAGATTTGGTGAATGGCAGAAAAAGAACGAACGTTTATAAAATAGATAACTTGTCAAAAGATCTAACGATAAAATCAGAACAAAAACACGGCCATAGGTCCTCTTTATTCTTATAGTGATTGAACATTTGTTTGTTGGATGCTAATTTTCTTGCTTTCTTTTTTTTTTTTTTGAGGTTGTACTTGGAGGTGGGGGTTTTCACTTCTGGAGCAAGGTTGCATTCAAACCGAATAAGTAGAATAAATGAAATATGCAAGAAACTTATTCAGACATCTCCTTTTCCTACCTTGTGATTTATTCTTGAAAAAGATGTCTTTAAGGATCATTTTCAAATACAAATAAAGCAGAAAAACTTCATACACAATAATTCATTCGAACTGCGCAATTTTTTCCTTTTGGATTTTTCAAGGCAAAAAGAAAAAAAAAGAAAAACTTCATGCACGTATTTCTTGACTAATTTCGTCTTTCGATTTTTTTTTTTTTTGGCAAGCGTTCCCGATAAAATACTTGTATCTATTTATTTATTTTTTCTTTAGTTTTGTTTCTCTTGAACCTGAGAAATTTGCATCAAATCAATATATAAGTTTATCAGATCTGCGCAATTACAGTTCCAAGAAAGAACCCCCCCCCCAACAGTCTTCTCGTTCAGTTTCAACCTCCCATCTTAAACATACAAAAATAATGGCTTGTAGGTCTTGTGCTAGTAGCATCAGCCTGAAGACTTACTCAGTTTCAACCTATTTACATTTACGTACAAATAAAATCTGACATGGTGGACTAATGGTTGGCAGTTTTGACTGAGAAATCACAAAGTGGAGTTCAAATTCCAGTTGAGTTCATTCACTTACATGCAAATACCCTTGGGAAAGGTAGGAATCTCCCCTCCAGCTATGGATAAAATAGCAGGACAGAGTGGGTATGGGTTTGGTTTTTTCCTTTTCTTTTATGGCATATCAACACCTTTCAGGTTATTTAAAGCCAGAAAATATTTTTAAGTTGTAAGAAGTTTTTGAAGATAATAATGACTTACTGATACAAGTTTTACTAATTAATCCATAGCTGGGAGAGAAGAGGAAGATTTATATCTAAAAGTATTGATCTCCAATTCCTAGGCATTATACACAACTTGTACAACTTAGCTTATGGCACCTGGTATTCTCAAGTAGTCACCCATCTACATATTGACCAGGCTTGAGGTTGCTTAACTTTGACAATTTTTACAAGGGCTGGTGATTCAATGTGATATGACTATAAGCCAAATATTGGTTGAACAAAGTCACCAACAAACAATTGGCCAAGCATGGTCAGTATAGTTAGATCCTTGAACCCAGTTAGGGTTCCTCCAAGAGGAGAGAGAAGATCCAGGATTTGGAAAATCTGGCAAAAAAAAAAAAAAAAAAATCTAGCAACTGCAAAAAAAACAAAAAAACAACTTTAATGCCAAAAAATCTTTCTAGAGTTGTCTCCCCTGCCACTGCTTTTTTTTTTTTGAGGGTGCAAAACATGACCACCTATTGCTTTAAAATTGTTATAATTTTCTTTGTATTGTGCATATAGATTTTGATTTTTGTATACTAATAAAAGAATGGATGAGTAATATTTTGGTGTAATGCATTATGTTTTGCATGCATGGTTTGATGTTCAAAAACCCCCCCAAAATTTGAAATGCGAAATAAAAAACAAATGCATTAAAAAATACATAAATAATTCAATGTATATTAACTTTTAGTACTCCTTGTGGAGTCCTGCAGGTGCAATAAGAAACAAAATTGCTAAGAAGGCTTTTCATTTTGTGTAAAAAGGGATGTGTTTCTTCGTCTTTAGAATTCAAAATGCCATTGGAAAATGGAATTTTAGACTTGTTCCAAAACAGTCGTAGGCAATTTCCGGCTTAAAATACTGGAAATAACAGTTAACAAGTGTTTATTTATAGCAACTGTCTCAAGGCAACAGAATGTGACTAAAGTAGCAAGGGAGAGAATTCTATGACGACTATTGTTGCCTGCAATGTGCTAAAGGTTAAGTAGAGAAAGGGCAATGAAAGAACAAGAATTAAGAAGATAGTGATTGACATTGCTTTTAAATTTTTGAAGATTAAAATTGACAGGAGAACAAGCCAAAAGAGAATTCTAAAAGAGAGAAGTGTGAAAAAACAGACCATTAGCAGAGAACTTACGGTCACATCTACAATGTAAAATGATGAGACCTTGCCGCTAATCTAGAACTGCACTTAAATTCATTAAGTCTAGGTACCATAGCAAAAAGTTTGTCAGTTTCAAGGTACTCTTTTCACTTCACCTAAGCTGAAAACAATCTTGTCAATCTCATTGAGATTAGCATCAGCCATGGGGATGGAAGGTATAAAAGACTCTCTCAAATGATAAAAAAAACAGTTTCCTTTTTGAGGCATTAAAATTAACAAGCCATTCCTTGCTCCATTTAACAACAGATTGTAGGTAATTTTTGAGATCGGCTGCCAATCTGACATTACTGAAACGAATGGACTTACTATTAAGACAAGAGTAAATAGTTTTGCCATCAGCATAGATACAGATTTGAGGTTAGCATAGAGCCATATTGATGGGAGGCAAAAAAAAGGTTCTCTAAGATGGCTGGAAGTGAGCAGTTTCATTTAGGAGTTTCGCTTACAGTACTGTGTGTTCTCAAGTGGTTCTCTGAGTACTTGACAATGTTCTCACTGATGAAGGAGACACCCGAAGCAGAAAGGATGTAATTGTACAGATGAACAATAGGGCAGTTCTAAAAGAAAGTAACAATTAAAGGGTACTTTTATTTAAAAATCAGAGCTGAACTTGCCAGAACATTATATAGAAAAAGTTGATCCAGTGATTATTTCAATTTTATTTTTGACAGTCTATCAAGCCTATATGCGCTATTTAAAGCCAAAACATATTTAGAATTGTAAGAGGTCACTTACAGCACCCAGTGTTCCAAATCTGTCCCCACTTCTACTATTAAAGGTGGGGGACGAATATGACAAGTTGACTATTGAGAGAGGCCATCAAGCAATCACATTCTACCGCAGATAGCATAAACTGTCAGATGTTGCATTTGAAGCGGAGGAGAAAGAAACCTGATCTTCAGTAATTGTTAGCTTACAGAGTGACTGACACATGTCTTTGACAATGTCAGCTGTCAAGGGATTTTGCTTGATTTTTGGCCATTCTAACAGGCCAACCTTTGCCAGAAAGCTACTAGGTTCCTTCCTTGACCCACTACAAGAAAAAAAAAAATTAAAAAAAAAAAAAAAAATCTCATTTTGAAATAAGTGAAGCACTGCTAAAAGTTGAAGAAATACTCAGGAAAGAGGAAGCCACAATGTTTTGACAATGTGACCATTGTGAAAACAAAATTAAGCAACTTTTATCATCTTCAAGAAAGAAAAAAAAATCTAACTGCAAATAACAGAAAAGTTATTGGATGTTAAAAATTGGACACAAGAACCATTTCTTAAAAAAAAAAAAAATATCAAGAAATAAAATTTAAGAAAAAAACAAATAGTAAAATTTATGAATTAAAAATTTTTCCTATTTTTTAAAAATGCTATATCGCTTCAGAACTTATGCAGTCATGGTCCTCCACAGAGTCCTTTTTTAATGACTTTGAAATTTCCATTTTTGTAAAGATTTGAGAAGCTTCTCGTTGTGTTCTCCACAGTTTTGAAAACAGTAGTTCTTTTTTCCTATACTGGCTGCTACACACACACACACAAGTGTGTGTGTGTGTGCGTATATATATATATATATATATATATATATATATATATATATATATGCAGAAATATAGTCTTAAAGTGTGCTATATTTATGGGGTAAAGTGCTCAATATCAGAGATAGAGCGTGTGTAAATATAAAAGTGGACATGGAAGTCAGCACTTAGAGGCGACAGTCTGTTTCATGCTAGTGCAATCGTCAGGCGATATATATATATATATATGTTAGCACGTGTGAATCCACTTCTTCTCCCTCCAACTATGGGTAAATAGCAGGACAGACTGGGTTCTATAGCCTTGGATGGCAACTGGTCTAGGAGAAGGACAACTCTGAATTCAAAACCTGCGGAGGGTCGTTTGGGGACCTTGTGGCATTCGTTGCACCAGGTCCCTGTATTCGTCCCTCCAAAAAGTGTGGATGGCCCTGCACAAAGCCTTCACCACTATAATCAAATCCTGTGTGGGTGTCAGGCTTTCAGTTTCTGGGAACTGATCTGTCTGGCCCTCATACGTCGAGTTCGACGGGAGAGTCCATCATATATATATATATATATATATGTATATGCAGACATACACATATATATATATATATATATATATATATATATATATATATATATATATATTTACATACACACTTGAATGTACAAACACATACATACATACATACATTCACAGAGCTGTACAAATATACAGAGGTAAACTTATGTGTGTACACACACACACATATATAGTGCATAGAAAAGAAATCCAAATTTACCTCATTTGAATAGTTATTTCAACCAACTAGAAGACCTATATTGGCATTGTCAACTCAGAAGTGTGAAGGAATAAAATAGGAACTTAAAATTTAAACATTTAAAAAATTAAAAGAAAGAAAAAGAGAGAAATAAGACAATTTTATTGCTTCACACTTTTGAGTTAACAATGCCAATATAAATCTTGTTGGTTGAAATAGCTATTCGGATGAGTTAAATTTGAATTTCTTTTCTATATAATTTATAGGCTCTGTTAAAATAAATACATTGAGCTCTTTTTGTGGATCAATTTCAATATTATTAGGATTCACTTGGATTATATACCAACATATTATTACCTATGTATGTATGCATATATATATATATATATATATATATATATACACACACACACACACACACACACACATTTCCCTGACCAAGAAGATGAAGAGTCCTTATAAAAAGAGAAGAAAACAAATTTGTTGAATAGACTTAATGTGTTACTTATTACAAACTCTCGTTCTCATCTTGATTGTTATAGATGTGTTTTCATCAGGTACACAACGTTTTGACCAACTACACTCAGGCCATCATCAGGTGTTCATCATTTTGGCTGATATCTGTCAATTGGATTATTTTGTTCCTGTTATTTTTTTTATCCCAGCTGTTTCACTACTTGATCCAGGGATTGAACTCACCACAACATGACACTAACACACGTTAAACCATCCTGAAGTTCATCACCAGTGTATTTTTGGAGCCTTTATATGCCATGACACACAGTTTTCATATTTATTCAGGATGGCCAATTCACACTCCTTTTTGATTTTAAACTTGTCAATTTGAAGTTTCTTAGAATGTCTTTAAATAAAAATTCAATTCTTTCCCACCAGAAAATAAAACTCAATATTTAACAAAAAAAAAAAAAAAAAAATAAATAAATAAACAAGATTCAATGACTTAAGAAAGAACAGACCTCGAAAAAATGTTTATGGTAATTTCCTTGATGGTTTCTGACAAGCAGAACAAAAATGTATATCATAAAAACCGAAGAATCTTTATGACCGTTTCCTTTGTGGCTGAAAAGATTCGTTTTCCTGTAAGAATTTTGTGTGCTTAAAAGATGCCAATATATAATAATCCCATCAAAAACTCATTAGCAGTCACAAATGTTGGTCGTACATTTTAGAAATCATTTTGAGTCAATCTTCTGCCTATTTTTTGGGGTTAAAAATTTGTCGTCTTGACACCATCGAAAGAATAATGATCCAAATTTCACTAGAAACAAAGAAAAAAATCTGTCCGTATTTCCGAGATTAGATCGAGATGAATTGTAACAATTCACACTATTGTTTGGACATTTGTCTTCATCTTTATTGTCATATTTGCAACTAATTCAAACAAATATCACCTGAAGAAGGCTGGAGTGTACAATGGCCGAAATGTTGTGAACGCGACAATAAAAAATAAGGCTAACCGTCAGATCAATGTAAATAGTGCAAAGAAAGAAGCAAAGAACAGTTATGTAATAGCAGTCGTTCTAGATGGAACTCAATGCAAGACAATCTATTTGCAGATGAAGAAGAGACTTTAGGTAACAGAAATCTAGTTCTACAGAAGAATGTTGCAAATTCTATGAACTGAACATGTGAACGACAAAGAATTTTTAAAAGATAAAGAAAGTGTATGCTAATATTTAGAATCAGAAAGAGACAACTGAAATTTTTCGGGCACGTAATGAGGAAAGAAGGCTTGAGAAATCTGACACTCAAAGGGCAGATTGAATGCAAGAAGAACAGTGGAAAACAACCTACCTAAAAAGAAAAATGGGTTTGGCAGGAAAGAGACTCAGAAGAATAGCAAAAACAAAACCCTAACTCAGAAATACAGAAGACGAAGAGACACATCACATAGAAGATATTAATTGGTAAAAGAAAATGAACAGGGGACAAATTTTAGGATCTTACCTTAAATGTATATTTAGCATCCCTCTTCAGACCTTTGAATGTGTAATTCTGATACACCGTCAAAATGCTGGTCATATTATTTCGATTATCGTTTGGGTAATAGATCACCTCGTACATTTCAATCTTACTGTGGGGTGTCCGCGGGTCGTCCCAAATAAGGATCAGATCAGTACCCGTCTTTTCGTGGCGGATGTTTTCTGGCTTTCCTGGAACTAAAAACAGGGGGAAAATAAAAATAAAGAGATTATAGGAAGCATAGGATTTAAGTGTTACATATTCACATTCGTGTTACTTTTTCATTTCTCTTATTGGTGGATAATTATTAATATTAATGGTAATATTAGCAGTTTCCTTATAAGGAAACATTTGGTAGTCACTGACCAAATAGCCAATACTATTCTCAAGTTAAATTTATGAAATCTTTCAAAACAATTTTTCAAGAAAAATAGGTTTCTCAAGTCTGCTAATAGTTTTTGTTCTTTCCTGTATTGATAGGGCTTTCCTTGCTAACCTTTTGTTTGAAGTCGTGTGGAATGTCAACATCTTGATTATGTCTTTATTTTCTCTTCTCAAGCCCAGTAGCTGTTATTGCTCTTTCCATTATTGATGGGAGTTTCCTTCCTAACCTTTTGTTTGAAGTCGTGTGGAATGTCAACATCTTGATTATGTCTTTATTTTCTCTTCTCAAGCCCAGTAGCTCTTATCTCTCTTTTCAGTATTTATAGGGGTTTCCTTCCTAACCTTTTGTTTGAAGTAGTGTGGAATGTCAACATCTTGATTATGTCATTATTTTCTCTTCTCAAGCACAGTAGCTGTTATTGCTCTTTCCATTATTGATGGGAGTTTCCTTCCTAACCTTTTGTTTGAAGTAATGTTGAATGTCAACATCTTGATTGTGTAATTATTTTCTTCAAGTTACAAGTGATAGCTATTTTAGCTGTTACTGGTGTTGGATGTACTCAAATGATACAGTTTCTGTTATTCTGTTATATTCTTTGTGGTTCTGTGGTGATAGATTCTTATGCAAACTTTAATTTAATAAGCAGATGTTTTATCATAACGGACAGATCATAATGTCGTTATCTTTATTGTTATTATAAAGTCTTGATCATAGCAAAGTAATAACATTAAGATTCAAGTGAAAGAAGTCTTTTGTTAGGAGAAAAAAAAAAGAGTAAGAATATAGTGCTACAGTAGTGAGAGTCTAGTATCATTTAGTCTGTGAGGAAAGAGGCTGTAGGATGGAAAACAATTCATCACCCAGAAGGCTGTGCAAGACAGAGAGGATACTGTGGTGGGTACTAACTGTAAAGGTTATAGACTAGTGGAACTAAGGAATGTAGTTTGCTTGAACATCTATGTGATTAGCAATAAAGTAGTGAGAGACTTGAAACATTTTTTGTCTGTGGGGAAAGGGGATGTAGGGTGGGAGACAATCAGACACGAGGCATTTTGGATTCTGTCAAGCCTGGAAGGGGAGGACAAGCTGGTTACTGAATGGGGGTTAATGAAAGAAGTGAGAGTAAGTTAAACGTGGGGTGAGGAGAAAAGTTAAAAGGGGGTAAAGACAATCATGTGGGTCTTGGTAAACAACACTATTTACATTATTCAGCCATATTTATTACAACGTTTCGGCCGTTGTACACTCCGGCCGTCTTCAGGTGGTTGGAATGTCGAACTGAACACTTTATTTCGCTCACTGGGGGCAGACTGTTCTAGTTCCACGTGCCGTGTTTAATGGATGTCAGTTATCTCCTGTTAATTCTCCTCTCCAAGTTCTCCACTGCCTTAACCAGGTATTGAACTCACACTCTTTCAGTCCTGTCAATGGATCTAACTAACGCCTTTATCCACTGTGCCATGTGTCCTTGAGGACATCTGTGTATGAATTTCTGGGTATTATAAACCTAATGTCTTCAGCAACAATTTTTACCAGTGCATTATGTGTTTTTATCAGAGCTCATATTGCAATTTTTGTTATTATCGCTTTTTTCTGGCACTACTTATTACTGGTTCCCATATTGTATTCATTTCTATGCTTGGTTGGCTCAGGAAATTTTTGCGGCCTAGCATATGTGCTGATTCCTTAAATTTACAAATTTTCCAATGGTGTTCTTTGTCTATGATCTCAACCTGATCCCACAGAGGGTGGTGGTCTCCCTTTTCTCTCCATATGTGGTCAGCCATGCCTGATATGGCGGCAAAGATGAGGACAATAGGCCGAATAATGTAAATAGTGTACATAATACCTCATCTCAGAAATATAGACAGATATTGGTAAACAACAGTTTGAAATTATATTCTGCTTCCTTCAAACAGATGCATTACTAGCACCTGCCTATCAGTATGTAAGAAAAAAAAAAAAAAGAAAGAAAAAAGTTCAATCACGTTTATTTATTTATTTTTTTTAACCTCAAAGAAAAACCAGGTAGAACCCGAAGTAGGAATTGTGTTAGATTTTTTTTATGGTTGTATGAAAATGTTGAAGCAGAATGGTAAAAATTACATTTGTCTTTAAAAGATTCAAGGAGACCCCCCTCCTCCTACCCCCCTGCAAAAAAAAAACAGACTAAGAGATTTTAACAGTTTTCCTTCATCTTGATTTGGTGACAGAAGCATTTCACGGAAATGGCAGTAATTTAATCCATTTAGATTAAAGTGGATTAACAAATTATCTTTATGAGATCTTTCGGCTTTCGGAGAGTGCCAACACTTTGCACATTCAGGAGTTCTCTTTTAGATTGCCTAAAAAGGATTTTATTCATTCTCACCTCCTTCCATCTTGCGTGTTGAGTGTGGGGTCTGGAATTATGCACTAAGTGCTACTCTCAAGAAACCATTGCAGAAGTTATTTGGATTACTTGTGCAAAAAGAATCTGAAGATATGAAAATCTTTAAGTGGAATGACTCCCAGGAGAACCATTAGGAGCCAGACATCAATTTTTTTTTTTTTCAAGGACATGTCTCCCTTTTAGCAATAAACCTAACAAGTGCTGCATAGACCTTACCAAATGTCATAAATTGACCTTGATAGTGTCTAAGACATTAAATTCACCATAATATCACAAGGTTATCTCCTTCAGTCACATTTGTGGAGATGACATCTGCTGGGTGGCATACAGAAAAATATAGAATAGGCAGGCTGAGTTGAAATCCCCTTAGAGGCTCTTCTTTTTATCTTGTACTAATATGCATGGATCGGTCTCTCTTCCCACCAAGTTATGTGTAAAATAATAAAGTAGAATAGGATCTGTAGACATTTTAAGGAAACTAGTCGAAGAGAAAGACCATTTATCAACACACTATGGGTCAACTTGGTTGGATAAGACTTATTTGACAGATTTGGGTAAGAGTAGTGAGAAAAAAAATTAGTTATAAAAAAGTTAATTATAAATGATTTATTTTAATAAAGAAGGACCCTTATACTTAACATCAGGAAGAGACATGTCTGGGGTATATAATGAGGAAAGAGGACTTGGAAAATTTGATACTCACAGGACAGATTGAAGGCAAGAGGGACAAAGGAAAATAACACATAACCTACCTAACAAGCTTGAGTAAATGGATGGCGGGGTTAGGGTGAGGAGAGATAAAAAAAAAATTATTAAGGGCTACAAAGGACAGGAAATTGTGGAGAGCCATGATCACCAACGTCCTGAAGGGACATGGCATTTAGGAGAAGAATTTTTAATCAATGAAATTGGTTTATTAGTTTTTCTTGAAAAGATAAGGGAATTTGCCAAAAATTAAAAATGATTGCGCATTTTCAAAGAAGTGCAAAAAATTTCTACAGTTACAGAAGATAGTTATCGATCTTTCACCAAGAAGAATCTACTGATGCCTTAAGGGGCCCTTCAAGATCATATGACAGACTGTTGTGGGGGATTGTCAGTCTGTAAAGTTGATAAATAATAAGGAAGCCTTCCTTGTAAATTACTCATTAGCGACACGGTACAGCTCTGTGGTATCACTTTGGTCCTATTTTTAAAAGAAACAAAGCAATCCTATGGGGCTGTAAAGTGTCAGTTTTGGGGATTTTACAAGGCCTTATCTACACCTTTACATATTGTCTGCTTTAATATATATATATATATATATATATACACTTAAATTTCTCTGTATAGGACAATTCGTTACTTATATATATGTACAACCAAATCCCACACAGACCAACTAGAATTGTGATACAGAAAACATTAATTATATACATGAATGCTGCTTGACAGGACAGATGCAAGTGAGGTCTGCTTAAAAAATGAAAAACAAACAGAGAAATAAAAAATAGAATTTTATTTTCCTCTTATTTTATATTCTGATGAAGATTAAATATAATATGAAAATGTTAAATTTATCAATGTTTCCTATTTGTTCCTTATGCTATCAAACACACACTATATATATATATATATATATATATATATATATATATATATGATTGACTCTCCCGTCGATTTCGATGTATGAGGGTCAGGCAGATCAGTTCTTAGAAACTGAAAGCCCGACACCGACACATGAGATTTGATTATAGTGGTGAAGGCTTTGTGCAGGGCCATCCACACTTTTTGGAGGGACGAATACAGGGACCTGGTACACTAAGTGCCACAAGGTCCCCCAAACGACCCTCCGCAGGTTTTGAATTCAGAGTTGTCCTTATCCTAGACCAGTTGCCATCCAAGGCTATAGAACCCAGTCTGTCCTGCTATTTACCCATAGATGGAGGGAGAAGAAGAGGATTCACACCTTTCCCAAGGGTATTAGCACGTAAGTGAATGTAATGGATTCGACTGGGATTCGAACTCGGCTCTCCGATTCCTCAATCCCAGCCGCTATCCATTACTCCACAGTGCCTCCTCTATATATATATATATATATATATATATATATATATATATATATATATCTCTCCTTCCTCTTTGACATTTTTCTTTTCATTACTTATTCTCTCTTCCTCTATTCCTTTAATGACTAGATTCTCACTATAATATTGTAAATCTATGTAAACTTATGTCTAGACATTCATTTGCTACTCCCACTCTCTTTCTTTTTCTTTCTCCCTTTCTATTTTTTGAATGAGGTAGTTTTGGATTTAAGTGTGGGTCTCTAAACAGTGACTATTAAGGCTAATATAGCGTGACTCTTCGGCAAAAGCGAAGTGAGTCCTGTCAGTCACTGTGTCTTTATCTAAAAATAAATATGCTAAAATTCACCATCATCCCTGCCGTGTGCCGACGGCTTAGTGGTAGAATTTCTGACTGATACCAATTCAGTCAGCGTTCAATCCTAGCTAAAGATGTCTAGCCACACTGAAGAGCTGTGATACAGCAAAACAGTCTGTAGATGACAATAATTATATATATATATATATATATATATATATATATATATATATATATATATATATGCACACACAAGTTTGATACAAATATAGAATTTGTCCCTTAGCTAATTGTGTGTATGTGTGTGTGTGTATATATATATATATGGTAACAGCAATTGTCTGTCAATTTTCTCAGTTTTATTATTTTTATATTAAGTTAAAAAACGAAAACAATTTATTAACTTTTTATTTGTATTGGGTTGACTTTCTTTTTCATGTGCTTGAGTAAACATGCATCGGACATTGGGTTTATTTTTTCTCTTAATAATTTACTTGTCACTTTATTTTCTCTCACTATTGTGTTCCTTTTCTTTTTCTATCTTTCCACTCCGAGTGTCAAAAGATAGCATAACGTTTTTTTCTGGTGTCAGAAACAGGACTTACATTAAGGCTAATTTACTTGAATATTCTAGGGTTTTCTAAACTATTTCAAAATATGAGTATTCTGTTTTTTTTTTTTACTTATTTCTTGTGTAAATAATTATTTTATTTAGTTCATGCTTAAAATATAGATATGTCCAAATAAAAAGAAAGAACAGTTCTTCTGCATTTATTTTTAAAAAGTGCTTGATACTAATTTTAAATTAAATATATAAATATATATATATATATATATATATATATATATATATATATATATATATATATATAGAGAGAGAGAGAGAGAGAGAGATAGATATTTATTTATTTATTGAGAGAGAGTAAACATTCACAAATTTGGGTGTGTGTACAAGAGCACATCAAGTATTTGACAAATTAATGTAGCTTTTACTTGTGAAACAAGGTATCGCAGGAAGTAACATATTTACATCATCGAGTGGATATGAAATTTGGCAGGCTAAAGGGTTGTTGCTTTCAGGAGCGTACAATAACATCATCGGCAAGGATTAGGCAGGCAGAATAAAGTTAGACAAGCTGCTAAACAGGAACGGCATCTGTCTGAAGAAATATCGGCACTGGCTTTGCCAACAAGAGATGGATGTCAGTTGTTTCCGCACAAGTAAGAAAGGATTATGTGAGGAGAGGTTGAGATTTTTCTTCTCCTGATTATGACTTTGAGAGTTTGTCCCAAATGGTGAAGCATAAACACTCCTTTGTTCATTTGCCTAGGCTTTCAGGTTAAAATTCTCAAACCTATGCAATTAGATTAACTGAAACTATCAACTGGGAAGTTCACAGATTAATATTTAATAAAGTGTTTTCTTTTATTATTTTTTCTCTCCTTTTAATAACATTCACCCCCATACAGGGCTACAAGGACCACTCCAGGTAGAGTTTTTTTTTTTATTGATTGATTTGTTTTTTTGTGGCTAAATCTTTGGCAGGTTTTCAGAAAATATTTTTAGCTTTTAAGAATTTTTGGGTAGATAATATTGATTTACTAATACATGTTCTAACTAATTAACCCATAGCTGGGGGGAGAAGAGGTGGATATATAATTCTCATAACACACGCAATTTCTGTATAAGTATAGTATCAGTATATTATTTTCAAATAGTATTTGTTTATTTAGGTTGTATTTACCTTTTATTGGTATTTATTAGTATTTGATTAGTTTTGCATTCCATTACAACAGTGTACAGTTGGGGGAGTCAGTCAGTTATGTGCTATGAGTGATACAAGTGTAGGCGATCATGTATCTTTCAATACATGATTGACGAGGCAGATTTTTGCCCCGCAGTAGGTTGCCATTTCTTTCTGCGGTAGACCAGTTGCCATCCAAGACTATAGAACCCGGTCTTTCCTGCTATTTACCCATAGCTGGGGAGAGAAGAAGAGGATTCATACCTTCCCCAAGGGTATTAGCACGTAAGTGAATGTAATGGATCTGACAGGAATTCAAACTCGGCTCTCTGATTTCTCAATCGGAGCCGCTATCCATTACTCCTCCGTGCCTCCTTTGGGCGAGTGCAGAATCAAAAAAAGCTCTGAGCAAGTTTTGAGCGCTCATCTTTTTTTCCTGCAAGATAAACTCTTCAAATTCTCAGCTGCTTTACCCATAAAGCTACGAGAACTAAAGAAAAAAGAAAAAAAATCCTGTTTTGTAGAAGGATTTTGAAAGCCTATCCCCTATGGGTTGATACAATGACGTATGTTTGGAAGAATATAAAAACATAGTAAACTAAAAAAAAAACAATTAAAAAGTTAACACATATTTGAACATCTCTTTGTACGTGTAGAAAAACGGAAGTGATTGAAAGAGAGAAAAAATGCGATTTCATATTGGAGTGAGGTAGTTAAACTAATAATATTCTGAAATTTAATCACGCTAGAATCATTTCTTTTGAGTTTTTTTTTTAAATCTTTTTTTCTTAATTTGAACAAAAACATCAAAGAAAATGAAAGAAAAAAAAAAAAACCTCCAAAATGGTTGAATGCTTAATAGAAACCGAATCTAATTTGAATAAAAAAAAATTTAGAATATCATATTAATTGCTACACATAAACAGAAAAAAAATAAATTAAAGTTTATTTGCAATGGCAAGAAAAACCAAGGCAATAGGGAGGAATACACGAATAAATTTTTGCTATCTGAATCTCTTGGCATCAAAGAGATTAAGAAAAAAAAATATTCATAATTTCATTTGATAGAGTCAAATCATCCTCATTCCTTAAGTCACAGCAATTTTGTGAAAAAAACTCCCAAGAGGTGTCTTCCCTGATCAGTAAAATCTTAAACTCGAGGATCAACTCTTATCTATCCTTCATCTTAATAATTTTACTTGCTCCTCATTCACTAACACTACATTGAGTGGCTCTTAACCTTGTACTGAGTGAACTTTAGGTAAAAAAAAAAATTATCTAAAAATTTACCTTGCTTAACTTAATTTTCTACAGCTTATCAACCCTTTGTAGGTTATTGAAAGCCAGAAAATATTTTTTGATTGTAAGAATTTTTTTTGAGATAATAATGGTTTAGTAATACAAGTCTTACTGATTAACCCATAATTGGAGGGGAGAAGAGGTGGATTTATATCTTTCCTGACCGAGTAACAATTCTGAACTATTTTCCATATTACCACCTGCACATCCAAGCTTGCAGCGTCTCGTATTCCCAAGTAGCTACCCATCTAGGTACTGAGCAAGCTCAACATTGCTTAACTTTGGTGATCATATGGGAATCAGTGTTTCAATATGATATGGCTGTAATTTCTTTATACCACTGCTACATACAAGCTTACATACCTGGTATTCCCAAGCAGTCACCCATCTAGGTACTGACCAGGTTGGACATTGTTTAACTTTGGAGATCGTATGGGAACCAATGTCTCAATACGATATGGTCATAAGTCCTTTATACCACCAGCACATACAGGATGATAAGTGAATTTAACAAAGACATTATCCATTACCCTACGTGCACATCCAAGCTTACAGCATCTGGTATTCACAAGTGGTTACCCATCTAGGTACTGACCAGGCTTGACATTGCTTAACTTTGGTGACCGTACAGGAACTGGTGTTTTAATATGTTATGGCCGTAATTCCTTTTTACTGCCGGTACATACGAGCTTACAGTACCTGGTATTCCCAAGTGGTCACCCATCTAGGTACTGACCAGGCTTGACATTGCTTAACTTTGAAAATCCTATGGGAACCAATGTCTCAATATGATATGGTCATAAGTCCTTTATACCACCGGCACATACAGGCTGAGAGCACCTGATAAGTGAATTTAACGAAGACGTTATCCATTACCCCACCTGCACATCCCAGCTTACAGCATACGGTATTCACAAGTGGTTACCCATCGAGGTACTGACCAGGCTTGACATTGCTTAACTTTGGTGACCGTACAGAAACCGGTGTTTTAATATGTTATGGCCATAATTCCTTTCTACCACCAGTACATACAAGCTTACAGTATCTGGTATTCGCAAGTGGTCACCCATTCTAGGTACTGACCAGGCTTGACATTGCTTAACTTCATCTATTAGATGTGTTTGGGATGTGGTATAGAATGGTTAAATGATCAGTGACTGTCTCTTCACATCCGTGCTTCTATATGTGCAGAAAGAAATAAGAGAGATTAAAAATAAAATAAAACATGGCATGTGTTTAAAAAAAAGAAAAAAAAAAGAAGCAATTTATACTTACCAGAAGCATCAGTAACAAATGTAATGTTGACATAACGAAGCTGTTTGCTGACCTCTGACACCCCATTTTCAGCCAAAATTTGAACTAAATATTCCTCACTTGGAATAAGACCAGTCAAAGTGACACTGCAATAAGACACAAACAGGAGTTAGTTTATAAAACATGTATTTGAAAGAGATTTTAGAATATATGTCTATATCTCTAAGATAAGGTATTATAATTATTTACATTATTCGGACTATTGTCCTCATTTTGTCGCCATATTCACAACATTTCGGCCATTATCTGCCTATATTTCTGAGATGAGGTATTATGTACATTATTTACATTATTCGGTCTATTGTCCTCATCTTTGTCACCATATTTATCCCAACGTTTCGGCCTTTCAGTATCTGCCTATATTTCTGAGATGAGGTATATGTACACTATTTACATTATTCGGTCTATTGTCCTCATCTTTGTCACCATATTTATCCCAACGTTTCGGCCTTTCAGTATCTGTCTATATTGCTGAGATGAGGTATTATGTACACTATTTACATTATTTGGACTATAATATAATAAACATGGCGACAAAGATGAGTCCAAATAATGTAAATAGATTGGAATTTTGAACCAAAGTTAGAAAGAGTTCAATACGAGGCTACAGCTGTGGTGAACCAAAAACTTGGTGAGTTGAGTTAAAGGGAGATAACCGAGACATCGAGAAGAGGCATGGCACGTGGAACTAGAACAATCTACCCTGGTGGATGAAATAAAGGATTCAGTTTGAAATTCCAATCAGATGAAGAAGGCTAGAGTGTACAATGGCTGAAACATTGTGAATATGGCGATGAAGATGAGGATAAAAGTCTAATGTAAATAATATATATAGAGATTTTACAAGTACAAAAACAAGTCAAGCTGAGTGTGGAATCTTGGTTAAACAAAAACTTGTAACACTAACAGCTGACTAAATTTAAATGGCATCTGGTGCTACATGTTCCAACTTAATATGATTAGCTAGAAACACGCAATAACAACTATGAACATGGCCATAATGTACTGACCATGTTTGGAAAATAGAAAAACATTCCCATCACTATAGATACATACATATAAATCTGCATATTCTGTTAAAAAATTTAAAAAGAAAACCCCTGTGATAATGGCTGATAGAATAGCCGAAATATGTGTGTGTGTGTGTGTGTGTGTGTTCTGACTTAGACAATACTTAAATAAAATATTAAATAGATTCTCGTTAAACCTCTGGATAAAAATTTTATAAAAATTTATTTTAATTATAAATTTTCTTTAACACCTAAATAATATAAAGTATAATTGGAATTATATATGTATTCACTATTTTTGTTATATACACAATTGTTTTAATTCTTATTAATTTTTCAATACCAAATCAATATATTTTAGATTTATATTAACATTTTCCTATCTACAAATCTCACTGATTTATTCACAAATATTTACTTTTAATTTTATTGCTAAATTTTCAAAAAATTTTCAAATTAACAGCAAAATATTTCTAAGTAGCAAAGTTGATATGATAATAATTTTAAAGTTTTTTCTTTTGTGCTGATGATATTCTGGAATTGAAACCCAACTGGCTTTGGTTCATTCCATCTTGCTTAGAATGACTGATATGAAATATTCACATTATCAGATATACAAATTGACCAAAATTCATGTACTCTTCCAGGTTTTCGGCTCAGATGAATTTTGGACAATGTATTCTACCATATTTGAAAAAAAAAAAAAAAAATAATTGTATATAATAGGCATAAAAACTCAAAATATATATTTTCTAGCTAATCCCTGTTGAAGACACCTGTTCAGGCACATTTGTGTTTTTTCACCACACTGACTTTATCTAGGAGAGAGCGGTTTGGAATACATTTTAAATATTTTGAAATTCTTTTAGACCAGTTGCTACCCAATGCTAAAGAGACCTGGTAGGAGAAAAGATGGATTCATTTTTTTTTTTTTTAAATAGGATGTTTCTTAAGAACATATGATCATGGCTCTCCACAGTGTCTTCTTTAGTATCTAAGAATGGCTCCGACTTCTTTGGCAAGATACTGGTGTAGTTACCTTTTTGCCTTCTCTGTGGTTTTGAATTCAAAGGAGTTATCTTCGATTGGTTGCTACTCAGGAATAGAAAGCCAAGTCAACCCTACTATTTAATACATAACTAAGAGGACAAAAAATGGATTTGTACTTTTTCTAAGAGTATTACTGAAAAAGTAAACACAGAATTTATTCTGGAATTGTAAATCCACTCAATTATTACCAAAAAAAAAAAATTCTTAATAAAAAGGAAACTTAAAATTAAACAATTAGGCAAGATTAGAATCCACTATAAAACATTGCTACAAAGTTTACTTACCTATTATTAACAAGCCCCTTAATTTTTGGATGATACTTGACGTTCTTGTCACATTTGGGGCAGTTCACTCGATAACTGAGGTCTGTACGACCACCATTGTTTTCGGGACGACGCCATGACAAAGTCACTGAGGTTTTGTTAACCTTTAAGACACTCAGCTCTCGCGGAGGAGATGGGGGTTCTGCAAATAAAGGAAAATGTAGAAAATTTTTAATTTCTGTTCCGTTAAAATAGAAATGAAATGATCATTTTCAAACACATTGATTTCCTCTTAATTCTGTCCCGTAATAAATGTTGCATATTTGGTATGAAATGTATATACAGACGTAGTAATAAACATGGGCCATAACAATTAATATGAGAATAGACATTGTCCACTGCTTTTTGTAATAGTTTTAGCTTCAGTTTTCATTGAAGGAAATGTTTTCTGATGTTTTCTTCAGACTGTTCTTGAGTACACATCTGATTGTCTATTAACTGCTAAAAACAATAATCCAGATACGAATTTAATACAACAAAATAATATGAATATTCTATCAATTTTAAAATTTAAAAACATTACTTTTTTTTTTTACCAATGAAAGCCAAAAAAAAAAAAAAAAAAAAAAAAAAAATCCCTTTTTAGTTATATCCAGAAACCTTCTGCTTGCTGAAGTTTGTTTGTTTGGGGTTTCATGGCATATCAACCACTATGGGTTATTTAATGCCAGATCCAGTTTCCACATATTTACTAAATATATATACTTTGCAAACGTAATTTAAGGATAATGTTAGCAACATCATTGTTTCAAAAATGTATAGCTGGCAACATCATTGTTTCAAAAACGTATAGCTCCTGGAAGTTCACTATTTTTCCATAGCTGGGACCCCAACAGGTACTACCACCCTGGGTCAGGGTGGACCTGGGAACACCAGCAATTAAGAGGTGGTTCCACACTTCCTCAAAACCTCCTGATCAGAGGCCTTGCTGTTGGATGCAGTTTAACGTCATAATCAGGATGGCTGAAGTTTGCTCTTCTGGGTACCACCACCCGACAAATAATTTGTTTTCTACGGCTTATCAAACTTTTGAAGGTCATTTAAAGACAGAAAATATTTCTACATTGTAAGAATATGTTTTTAGAGATGAACAAAGGTTTAATGATACAAGTCTTACTAATTAACCCATAGCTGGAGGGAGAAGAGGTGGATTCATACCTTTCCCAAGGGTATATAAAAAAAACTGACAGGAATTGAAACATGGCTCTCCGATTAACAAATTCTGACCAACAACATGCACATCTAAGCTTACACCACCTGATATTAACAAGTGGTCACCCATCTTGGTGCTGACCACACTTGACATTGCTCAACTTCAGTGATCATATAGGAACCAGTGTTTCAATGCTGTATGGCTGTAAGCTGAGAGTATATAATCAGTTTCTTCCATTATACTCATTGCTTGTGGAAGTCTCTTCCAGCTTTTTGTTTGCCGATCAAGATTGCATTTAAATTTTTGAAAATCAATGTCAATCGTTATCTTCTGTCTTCTTAATTCCTCTTCTTTTATTGTTCTCGTTCCTTAATAATGTTTTCTTTTTTTTATATTCTTTCACACTTGGTAGCCCCCCCCCCCATCATCTTAGTGGCTTTATTGCCTTGCTTGGGATGAAATGAATAAAAACAATGAAACTCTTTAATCCAGCAGGGACGATATTTGATAGCCTTCATCTATTCCAATCCATGGCTTTTATCCAGTTGACTTTGACCTTCAAAAACTTAAATAGAAAGTCAATTGTTACATCTGTCTTTTTAATTCCTATTCTTTATTGTTGTCGATCGTTAATAATGTTGTTCTTTTTCATATATAAATTCACTCTCAGTACCTGCAACGTTTTAGTACCTGCTTGGGGGGAGGATTGAAATGCAATCATAATCGTTATCTTTTATCTTCCTAATTTTTGTTCTTTTATTGTTCTCTCCCCACTTAATAGTGTTTTTTTTGTTTTCTCATATTCTCTAGCACTTAGTAACCCCTTGCATCTTAGTGGCTTTATCGTCTTGCTTCTGATGAAAGGATTCAAAAAATAAATTTAAAAAAAAAAAAAAAAACGGATTTTCACACTTTCATTTATCAGAAAAAGATGAAATTTGAAAATTTTTTTCAGCTTTTATTACATTTTTTTTTATATTTTTCCGTTAAAAATTCTATTGCATTAATACGAGTGGCAAAGGAATATTAACCTCTTCACACCTTTCTCTGATTTAGGAAAAAAAAAAAGTTATAAAAAATTTAAATTTAAACAAAAAATTTTTTAAATGACAATGAACAGAGAAAATGCTTTTATCCCACTACTCATTTCTCAAGTCTCTTCCTACCTTTTGCTTATCAACTTTGACCTTCAAAAATTTAAATACAATGTCAATCATTATCGTTTTATGATTATTATCTTTATTAGTGAATATGAGAACAAAAAAAACAAACATGCAATAACTCCTTGTGTCTTAGTGGCTTTATTGCCTTGCTTGTGATAAAATCATTATGAATAAAAAAAAAAATCTATACATTTAAACACTTAGTTATCAGAAAAAGATTAAATTTGAAATCTTTCTTTTTCACCTTCTGTTTCATTTTTAAATATTTTTTTTTTAATTCTATAGCGTTAATATTAGTGGAAAATTGATGTTAGCCTCTTCACACTTTTCTCGGATTTAAGAAAAAAGTTTCAAATAATTTAAATTTAAAAAAAAAAAAAAGGAAACAAAAATTAGAAAAAAAAACAAACAAACAAACAAACAAGCAGCGGAGAGAAAGGCTGCATAAAGTAATTTTTCCGAAAAAGATAATTCACTCAGTAAGAAGATTGCATCCTTGAAAAATCTTTAAACTTCAAAGCCGTCATCACTATGTGCCAGATGTAGGCACCGAATACATACAGCTGAGGATAGAGGGAAGAAAACGGAAAGGAGAGAAGACGAAGTTGTCATCGTGAATGGTTTCAATGCAAGCCTGTGGGAAGATACCAGCTGTACAGCACTCAGGTATAGAAAGCGAAGGAGTGCATTCGCAGAAACACCTGCTATGATCAAGTACAATTTTGGAATAAAGTGGAGGAGGAGGGGAAAGAGAGAAATAGATGGGGGAGGATGAAAAAAAAAATGAAAAAAAAAGAAAGAGGAAAGAGATAAAGAAGACAAAAAAAATTGCTTAAGCTTCCCTGCACAGATTATGTTACACCAATGCACAGTGCAATAATTGCGTTACACCGAACCAGCAATTTGATTGAAGGGCCTTCAAGTGAATTCAATATTCCTCCGCTGCCTACGCGACACCCCCCCTCCCACCAGGATGATTTTTTTTTCATTTTTATTTTTTCCTTCGACACACAAGAATGAATCCTTTTCATTTGCATTTATTCTTTTACGGTTTTCTTTTGTTTTTATCCCCCTCTCCATCTCCCACAACCTCCAACCCAACAGCTCAGTCAGATGTTTAAATAACTGACTCTAAAAAGATTAAATACATATTAACTCAAATCTGCATAAAGGCAGTAATAACCATCATATATCTTGCATCGTCATATATATATATATATATATATATATATATATCTTGCATCGTCATATATATATATATATATATATATATATATATCTTGCATCTTCATATATATATATATATATATATATATATATATCTTGCATCTTCATATATATATATATATATATATATATCTTGCATCTTCATATATATATATATATATATATATATCTTGCATCTTCATATATATATATATATATATATATCTTGCATCTTCATATATATATATATATATATATATCTTGCATCTTCATATATATATATATATATATATATATATATATCTTGCATCTTCATATATATATATATATATATATATATATCTTGCATCTTCATATATATATATATATATATATCTTGCATCTTCATATATATATATATATATATATATATATCTTGCATCTTCATATATATATATATATATATATATATATATATCTTGCATCTTCATATATATATATATATATATATATATATCTTGCATCTTCATATATATATATATATATATATCTTGCATCTTCATATATATATATATATATATATATATATATATATCTTGCATCTTCATATATATATATATATATATATATATATCTTGCATCTTCATATATATATATATATATATATATATATCTTGCATCTTCATATATATATATATATATATATATCTTGCATCTTCATATATATATATATATATATATATCTTGCATCTTCATATATATATATATATATATCTTGCATCTTCATATATATATATATATATATATATCTTGCATCTTCATATATATATATATATATATATCTTGCATCTTCATATATATATATATCTTGCATCTTCATATATATATATATCTTGCATCTTCATATATATATATATCTTGCATCTTCATATATATATATATCTTGCATCTTCATATATATATATATCTTGCATCTTCATATATATATATATATATATATATATATATATATATATATAAGTGAACATAGAAGTCAACACTTATAGGCGACAGTCTGTTTCATGCTAGATGCAATCATCAGGTGGCCCGATAATTGCGTTGAGCATGAAACAGACTGTCGCCTGTAAGTGTTGACTTCTATGTCACTTTTTTTTTTTTTTTTTTACACACGCTCTATCTCTGATATTGAGCACTTTAAGACTATATTTTTTCATATATATATATATATATATATATCTATATATCTTGCATCTTTATATATATATATATATATATATCTTGCATCTTTATATATATATACATATATATATATATATATCTTGTATCTTTATATATATATATATATATATATATATATATCTTGCATCTTTATATAAATATACATATATATATATATCTTGCATCTTTATATATATATATATCTTGCATCTTTATATATATATACATATATATATATATCTTGCATCTTTATATATATATATATATATATATCTTGCATCTTTATATATATATATATATATATATATCTTGCATCTTTATATATATATATATATATATATATATATATATATATCTTGCATCTTTATATAAATATACATATATATATATATCTTGCATCTTTATATATATATATATCTTGCATCTTTATATATATATATATATATATCTTGCATCTTATATATATATATATATATATATATATATATATATATATATATATATCTTGCATCTTTATATATATATATATATATATATATATATATCTTGCATCTTTATATATATATATATATATATATATATATCTTGCATCTTTATATATATATATATATATATATATATCTTGCATCTTTATATAT
>OZ038511.1:81712502-81725002 GCA_964036315.1 Acanthosepion esculentum | reverse complement strand
AAGAATCCAAGGAAATATTTCTTTTTTTTTTTTTTTACTTCTGTTTCTGAAATTACTACTACTGCTACTACAAGAATTCTTTCAAGAGCTACAAGCAGTAGAAACATCTGGTTCCTGTGATCTTTTGGTGATACCATTTTTCCAGAAGAAAAATCAGGAAGAATATGATCTCTGGCTTTTGGCAGTTTTCGGCTTAATCATTACACAGCCCCAAGCTGGCCCCAAAGGAGGAGAAGCAGGAGAAATAAGCAAAGACAAGACTAAATTTTCATCAAATTTCTTTCCTTGCGCTCAAGAAAAATAAAAAAAAAAGTTTCTTTAGAGACGGAATGTCAAAGAGAAGCATCTAGACTGATGTTTACAGTAGAGATTTTTGAATAATTTTATTTCATTATTCCTCATGGCCTTTGAGATTTAAAAGAATAAAAGAATCAAAGAAATTTAGGAATAAAACTAAAAAGAGATATGATGGATATAGATTTTATTAAGAATGGAAGATAAAAAGGAATGAATGTCGTGAAAGACAGAATTAATCAGAAACAGATTAAAAGGAAAACTCAGCTGAGGTGTCGAAGAAGAGATAGGTGAAGAGAGAAGTTTGGGTGCAGAGTTGTTTTTAGGTGCAGCCTGGGTAGGAGAAAGAAGAAGAGTAAAATGTTATCACCAAAGTTAAATACAAGCGACAGTAATGATTGAAAGTCACGAAGAATGAAGTCAGAATGTAGGGATGAAAAAGAAAAATAAGCCTTGTTGGTGTGGCAATGGAAAATTAGGGAGAAAAAGATGAAAGAGAAAATTAGTGAAAGAATATTAAATGCTAATTAGAAAAAAGAGAAAACTTATGTGACATTTCATTTTTCTTACTTTTTACATAAAGACGTTTTGTTTTTTTTTTCTTAAAGGATTTTGGGAATGTTTTATTTTATGAACTAAGTTTCTATTTTATATCACAAGCAAGAGAATTATTGACAGGGTGAAAAGTAGACAGATAATGTGTAAGAAAAAGATAGTGAGATGGCAAGAGCATGAAGGTGGGAGAGAGAGACAGCGCACAAAGGAGAGCGGGAGAGACAGCGCACAAAGAGAGCGGGAGAGACAGACGGCACAAAGAGAGCGGGAGAGACAGACGGCACAAAGAGAGCGGGAGAGACAGACGGCACAAAGAGAGCGGGAGAGACAGACGGCACAAAGAGAGCGGGAGAGACAGACGGCACAAAGAGAGCGGGAGAGACAGACGGCACAAAGAGAGCGGGAGAGACAGACGGCACAAAGAGAGCGGGAGAGACAGACGGCACAAAGAGAGCGGGAGAGACAGACGGCACAAAGAGAGCGGGAGAGACAGACGGCACAAAGAGAGCGGGAGAGACAGACGGCACAAAGAGAGCGGGAGAGACAGACGGCACAAAGAGAGCGGGAGAGACAGACGGCACAAAGAGAGCGGGAGAGACAGACGGCACAAAGAGAGCGAGAGGGACAGACGGCACAAAGAGAGCGAGAGAGACAGACGGCACAAAGAGAGCGAGAGAGGTAGGAAACATAGCAAAAGGAAGAGAGGTAACAAGATAACAAGAGCAAATAAAATTTCTATCATATTCTCTCATTTCTAATGGCAGATTGTATGGGTTTTCTTATCATAATATTTTTTTCTCTTGTCCAAAAATAAACTTGATTCTTTTAATGCAAATCACTGCCATTCTAATCTGATTCTTCAAGATTGTGGCACAACCAGCATCTTGGCGCTGTGTTACTGGTTCCAATTTTGTTTTACGTCTGGCTTTCTCTTCATACTTGAAGTATTGCACGTCAGAGAATTGTTGCAAAATCTGGTATTAGCCACTATAATTTGATCCACAATGCTTTGGAAAAACAAAGACGCATGGCAGGATGGAGACTTTTAGAAATGGTAAGCTATTTAGCAGGCTGTTTGGGGAAAGTTTCCAGCGACGAGGAAATGGCTATTCAATCGAATTATTAAGAGCACTGGGAACATCTGCACTCAACCAATAAAATTATTTTTAATTTCAGTGTGTCTGTGTATGCGCGCACACACACATTATATATATATATATATATATATATATATATATATATATACACAAATAATAAATGAGTGACAATAATGAAAATCAAAGAGGAAATATATATCTTGAAATAAGAAAACAAAAAATATTAATATACAACCCAGTGTGTCTGAAAATTTTAATTTTTTATTGTTCAAAACACATTATATATAATTTTAATATTTTTATTTGAAAAACATTTACATCGCTACACAAACACTTTTATTAGTTATATTTTAGTCTACGTTGTATTGAGCACTTTTTAAAAAGGAAATGCTAAAGAACGGTAGATTTTTAATCTGTCTGTTCTTTCCCTTTATTTGAGGATTATATATATATATATATATATATATATTGTCATCCACAGACAGACTGTTTCGCTGTAGGATGACAATATATATGCTCCTGAAAATTTATTTCGGTTGAGCTCTCTGGGGAGGATGTGTGGGTTTGTAAACAGTGACTATTACGGCTAATAATGCAAGACTCTTCGGTAAATCGAATCGAGTTCTCTCAGTCACTGTGTGTTTATCTAAATACGCTTAAATCCACCTTCTTCTCTGCCGTGCGCCAACGGCTTCAGGGTAAAATTTCCGACTGACGCGAATTCAGCCGGTTTTCGAATATATATATATATATATATATGTATGTATGTATGTATGTATGTATATATATATATATATATATATATATATATATATACACACACACACACACACACACACACACACACACACACACACAGAGTTCAAAAGTTTTGTATATCCAAGTAATTTCGGTTATTCTTTTAGAAGAATAGCCGAAAGCGCTCGGATGTGCAGAACTTTTGTACAGTTTTTAAACACTGCGTCCAGGAAAGAAAACACTCGTACAAAAATAAGAAAAATTCAATAAAAAGCTTAATCACAGTACCCTGTCATTCGTTTTAATCGAAACTCTCACCCTCTCACACCTATATATATATATATATTATATATATATATATATATATATATATATATATACATACACATAAGATAAAGAACAAATAAAAACCTTTATCAATTTTCTTAAATCTTCATCAGAGAATGAGCTATGGAGAAAAAGAAGAAATAAATTCTGGTATTTTGATTAAAAAGCCACTAATTAAAAAAGAAAACATAATTCCAGTTCTGAACCATTATTCATCACACCAAGCCGACAGCTCTTGGTATTCCTAAGCGGTTACCCATCAAGGTCCTGACCAGACTCAATGTTGCTTAACTTTCAACGTATCGGAAAATAAGCAGGGTTTGTGAAGGTTATGGTCAAATGAGGAGTTGAACATGAAAATAGTTGTCCTATTGTCTTTTTCGCCACCACCTGCCACGAATGCAAAATTTTGTTTGCCGTTAATTTCTCCAAGACTTTTTCACCAGCTCGCAAAACATGTATTTAGCTTTGATTAGATTGCGATCGATACGTTAACGTGATTAGTCAACAGAGTTACTGCTACTAACGGAAGATTCGGTTCACAAAAGGTAATTAAAAAAAAAGATAAAGAAAAAGAAAAATAAACAAATAGAAGTGACATTGTTTTGTTTTTTTGTTCGTTTATGATTTAACTTTCTAGCAAATAAAAAAATATCGAGTTTAATTATAGCCGCATTGCAAGATTAGAATAAAAAAAATGAAATAAGAGACGGAATGACCTAATTATTGGACAGAAATGTTGATTTTATTTCGTTTTATTTTTTTACAGCCTGTGTGCTGTGTATTTTGGGCGGGGTCTATGGTCAACGTGTTATTGAAGACGATTGGCTACTGTGTCAACCTAGCAAATAAACGATTGTGTAAACTTGACCTTTTCTCTATTTATAAACACCTAATCTTGGTGACAATGGCTAAGGGTTTGGGGTCTAACTGTTCAAGATGTTTTTTTTTGTTTATTTAATTTATTCCTTCAGATTTTTTAAAATTTTTCTCCTGATGAATTTTGGAGGTCGAAAGGAAAAAAAAAAAAAAAAAAAATAGAAAAAAAGTGGGTTTAGAATAAAATAAAAGCAAACGGAAAACTCACAAAATAAAATTAAAAAAAGTTAATTTTCAGTTTAGCTGGAAAGTTTGTCATTTACTTTATTTGAGAACAAACGTGGGAGAAGGAAAACAAAATACATTGCTGGGAAAATGAGAAAATTCATGAATTTTTAATTTCGTTTTAACAAGATTTGAAAGATCACCCAACTTGACACGAGGCGTGATCTGTATCAATTCAAATAAAAATAAATAATAAATAAATAAAAATAAAATATAAAAATAAAATAAAAAGAAACTGAAAAAAAAAAACACAGAAAAAACCGTCAGGTGTTACGGATCAAAAGATAAATATGGAACCAAAAAATAAAAAAATAAACGTAAAATAATAGAAAATAAAGGAGGAGTTCTCAACAATTTACAGTTGATTTGGCGAGATAAAACCGTAAGTTCTATGCTAACAGTTTCTTGAACTTCGTTTGTGGAACTCCCTTCCGGTTCAATGCTTTTCCAGCCAACTTCGATCTTAAATTTTTTTTTTTTAATTCAGTGTCAATCACTGTCTACAACCCTCTTGATTACTCTAATGCACTCATTCCTCAGTAAAATTTATAATTCTCCTACACATTGTCTCAGTGGCTTTATAGTCTTGCTTGGGGTGAACTAGATTAAAAAAAAAAAATTGTCGAAATTAAGAAAACTTTTTTTTTTTTTAAGCTTATCACCCCAAGCAAGGCTGGAGGCCACTAGCACGCAAGGGGTTACAGAAGGTTTGGAAGAAGAGCAGATAGGAGTGGTAAAGGAGAGGATGTGGAAAAAGATAGTGGATCGATCAAGGCAAGGGGGTTACATGTGAAGATAGGTTTCAATACCAGCAATACATTTTTGAAGATAATAAATATTACCAGCAATACATTTTTTGAAAAAAATATTACCAGCAATAAAAATCTTGTCGGCATTACATAACCCATTCAGGTTGATATATGCCTTAAAACAAACCAAATCAAAGCAATCTACATTACAATCTTAACCTCTTCAAGTCAAAGGTCGATCGTTATCTATCCTCCACATAATCTCAACTTACATCTACTTCCTCTTAAATGCACCTCATTTTATAACTTTCTACCATGAGTGGCTCTTGAGCCATTTATTACGTGAACATTTATAAAAAAAAAACAAAAACGAATGGACATAGAGGAGAATGTATAAGCAAGACATTTGATTCCAGAGAGGCAGGAATATGTGTTCTCACCTGGGAAGTATAGTATGTAACGATTGTAGATCATCACACCTGTTGCCTACACTTTCGCTTCAAGGAGCGCACTGGTTGGAATGATTGGAAAATGTTTGTGAAGGACAAAGAGGGGAACATGAATACGCGACAGAATGAAGAGCTTAACTTGTATTATTCAATGTCAGATTGTTAAGGAACCAGTGCTGCAATGAGATTAAGTGTTGCCTGATGTGATGATAACCATGACAGTCAATAGGAAAACCCGAAGACAAACAGACAGACACAGAGAGAGAGAGAGAGAAAAGCAGAAGGAGAGTTGTAACACAAGACTAAGAGAGGAATGATCAAGAAACAGCGGCAGAAGTACTGAAGATAAATTAGATTGTGGTAGACAGACATATCAGAGAAAGAAATTACACGCACACACACACGTGTGTGTGTGTGTATGTATATATATATATATATACACACACACACACACACACATATATATATATACACACGCATACACACGTGTGTGTGTATATATATATATATATATATACACACACACACATATATATATATACACACACACGCATATATATATATATATATATATATATATATATAAACACACGCATATATATATATATAAACACACACACACACACATATATATACACACACACACACACATATATACACACACACACACACACACACACACACACACACACACACTCTATATAAATTGTTAAAATGACAAGGTATATATACATATATATATATATATATATATTTACCTTGTCATTTTTAACGATGTGTGTGTGTGTGCGTACGGGTGGTGTAATAAATAATGTGTCAGAATTGTTAACTGGAGAGCAGAGTTCCAATTCCAGTTGCGTTCATTATATTCACTTACATACAAATAGCATTGAGCAAGGTACGAATCTGCCTTTTCACTTCCCAGCTATCGGTTAATTAGTAGGACTTGTATCAGTAAATCAGCATTATCTCCAAAAAGTTCTTAAAACCCAATAATTATTTTCTGGTTTTACATAACCCGCAAAATGTTGATAAAATGTCGTCATAAAAAAATCTAATCCATCAATCAATATATTGCAAACGTTTAGACGAACTCCATTCTTTAAAGACACCAGCTCAGATCATTGCATCAGAGACCCACTCACGCTACATCCAGAAAGTTGAATCACCGTCATTTCCCCTCCTATTCCTTTTGTAAAAAGGGTCTCACTTTGAAAGCTTATTCCCCAAAATGTTTTTTGGGAACAGATTCCAGAGGCAGTGATTTCTTGAATTCTACAATATTAACCTCTTCAAGTATATGGCATATTGTTATCTACCATACCCTTGTAATGTTCACTTCCTACTTCCAAGTTCAGTAGGCCTCTACCTTGAGTGGCACTAGGGCTTGCAGTGGGGGAACTTTTGTTAACAAAAAAAAAAAAAAAATTATTATCCCCTTGTCATTTGTGATCAATGTCTTGCCAAAATTCACAAGTGTGCTTTATAATTGCAAAGAATTTCTTCTTTGAATTGTAAATAGCAGTACCTCTATTGAATTTAAATTTTGTTTTCAAGTAAGATCACTCCATATATCTGATAAGCCTAGCATCATGATTTGAAATCTCTTAAGCTTATAAAAGGGGGTCAAAGCTGATGCTAATTTTAACTAACGAAATAATGAAGGCCTTTCCCTTAGCATACAACGTCGTCCTGCATATCCTTAGTCAATAAAGTTCAACTAATATTTGTCATTCAAACAAACAAGCGCCGTGGTTGGTGTTTAAAAAAATAGATGTGCAGAATAAATAAAACCTAGCCTCAACAACAAATTTGTCAGTATATATATATATATATATATATATATATATATATATATATATATATATATATATATTATATATATATATATATGTAAAGTGTGGATGGCCCTGCACAAAGCCTTCACCATTATAATCAAATCCTGTGTGGGTGTCGGGCTTTCAGTTTCTGGGAACTGATCTGTCTGACCCTCCTACGTCAAGTTCGACGGGAGAGTCCATCATATATATATATATATATATATATATATGTGTGTGTGTGTGTGTGTTTCAATATATATATATATATATATATATATATATATGTTTCAAAACAAACAAAAATTAAAAATCCTTGAAGCTTTATACATAAAACAGTTGAAACCTAAAATAAACTATGAAATCTCCAAAAATATTCTTAAATGCCTATAATTTATAACAGAAGCCATTGGTTTATACCAACGGCTTCCCATACTTAATACTTCTCGTTTTCACTCTCGCGTGGTCATACGTGACGCCGCAAGCTGCGACACGATTTTCGCTTCCGCGTCTCGTATACACGGGTTTGTCGTTGCTTTGAAATTTTTAATGCAGCAAGGGCAGACTATCATTGTTGTTTCGTCCGTGTGTTGTTTGATATATTGAAATTGTCATCTTTGATAATGGCGTATGTAAGTCGAAAGCTTAGATTGAATTTAAACATGTATCAATATGGAGTTTTCCTTTCGTCTTTTAATGATAATGTGATTGAGGTTATCAGACAATATGAAAGGAACTTACTTAAAATAAATAGACAAAACTTGTCTATATTATTTAATGAAACATGCATTAATATATATATATATATATTCTTGCTCTCTCATCTATATCATTAACATGTCATTCAGATGACAGTTTATTTGCAAAGTTCTACCAATAAATGGGCCTGTTAAGAGAAATTAGTATAATATATAACACAGTATTTGTATTACAAAATTCGGTTGTCTCCCCTTGATACTCATTTTTGGTGTAAGAAATGTGACATGTAACAGTCTGGCTAAAGGCATGAAAAGTAAATTGCCTGGCCAATTGGAGGTAATCTCTCTGAATGAATGCACATCTACTGCATATTCTCTCACTGACATGACCTAATCATGTTACTGCTGTAAGGTATGCCCAAGCCAACTACCAAGTTAAATCATAGTTTATATCTCTTTGCCATATCTGCTATGGTGTACCTTGTTCACGGTTTGGACAAATTATTGTAGCACTCAAGTTCTGTAAATATATCATGTGTTTTCATTTTACATACACACATTTTATATATATATATATATATATATATATATATATATATATATATACATATATACATATATATACACATACATACATACATACATACATACATACATACATACATACACTACAGTTCAAAAGACTGAATGGAATGAACTTGACAGAACAATGACAAAAAAAAAAATGAAAAAGATCTCTTAGAGTCATTTAAAAAAGAATGGAATGAATTATCAAACAAGCTTTAATAAACTTTTGCAGTGAGTCCGCTGATGCGGTAATCAAGGCTAAAGGAGGACATTTTGATGTGGAGCAAAATTTAAACATAAAATGATTTTTTTTTCTTTTTGTCATAATAAAATCTCTAATGATGAAAGTCATATCCCACTTTTTTATCCATGTATAATAATTTTTCTTTTATTTAAAGTACAAAACAACTAATTTAAAAAAATTACCAGGGTTTCCTCAAACTATTGATCTGTAGTGTATATATACTTATAAATCCAATCTTTGGCAAAAAAAGATATTCACCAAAAGATGGGCTAAATTAAAACAGCTCTCATTACATTTCATAATCCAAGAATGTAGGGCAAAGTTAAGATATAAAATATAATTATAAATAGTTTCTCGAGACAAAATTCTGGATTGTTGCCTGATGAAGCCATTTTTTAGAAACCATGGTTGCGGGAAAGCCAGAGTTTCGAATATATATATATATATATATATATATATATATATATATATATATATATTTCTCAAAATACATTTATTGGATGCTTCGGTACACATCAGTGATGTTTCTAGCTGAAATTTATTAGGGGTTTCGGGTCTTTCAACCCCCTCTCTACGGTGAATCAGCAGATACTGATCGGGCATCGACTTGCAAACCTTCCGTTAGCTAACATTTTCCATACTTCAGACCACGCACTGCGACTCCCCAGGGAAATTTATGGTTCAATTCCAGATGAAGCAAGTGTTTCGGAGCTATATATATATATATATATATATATATATATATATATATATATATATATATATATAACTAATATTTGATAATGATAGATACAAAAGAGAAAAAGGTGTACTTACGAGTGCAAGGCAGAGATCGATCATCGTCTTTGTGTCGATAATACTGGTCTTCGCAAGTACATTCTTCAGAGCCTTCAACATTGGCATAAGAATAAGGTGGACATTTCCGACATAATTCATTTGAAGCATGCCATTTGTAAGTGCCAACAGGGCATTCTGCAAAAAAGAAAAAAAAAAAAGAAAAAAGTTATTTAGAATTAAATTTTAAATTCAATTTATTAAGGACAACTTTTTTTTCATTCTTTGCATAGACATAAAATTGGTGATTCTATCTGAGAGTCAAAAAAAAAAAAAAATATCAAAACTTTTATCTGAATTTCTGAGATGAGAATTCATTTACATTCAGGCTATCATCTTCATTTTTGTTGTTCTCACAACATTTCGACTGTTGTGTCCTTTCGACTTCATCAGGTGTATATCGATATATATACACACACACACATATGTATACATATATATATATATACACACACATATGTATACATATATATATACACACACACACATATGTATACATATATATATACACACACACATATGTATACATATATATACACACATACACACATATGTATACATATATATACACACACACACATATGTATACATATATATACACACACACACACACATATGTATACATATATATACACACACACACACATATGTATACATATATATACACACACACACACACATATGTATACATATATATACACACACACACACACATATGTATACATATATATACACACACACACACACATATGTATACATATATATACACACACACACACACATATGTATACATATATATACACACACACACACATATGTATACATATATATACACACACACACACATATGTATACATATATATACACACACACACATATGTATACATATATATATATATATATACATATATATATATATATATATAAGGTGTATATCGATCCAGGTAGCCTACAGGGAATTATGAACTGAACCCTTTATTTTATCTACGGAGGTAGACTCTTCCACTATTTATGTCTAGAGATGTCTTGTTTTCATTTTTTTTTGTACTGCTCAATTATTGCCTACCCCGTTCCCGCCGAATTCAAACTGACCCGACCCGGGATTGAACTCAATTATGATGTCACCAAAATCAGAAACCTTTAATCCACGAGACCATTTAGACCATGCTCGTCTATTTCTATCTGTTCGTGTAGGATGTGAGTTATCATTATTTACCCTATTTAAGTTTGGCCTATTGTCATCTTTGCTGTTGTCACAACGTTTCAGTCGTTGAGTCCACCCGAATGTAAATTACTTTACCGTATATATGTGTGTATCATGCAACCTTTGAAGACGTAATTTTGAAGCTAACTAGTGTAAATGGATAGAGTTTGGTCAACGATGTCACCAAAGCTAGCAGCACATAGGCTAATTTTATATCTCGTGTCTCATGCGACCACCTTACAATTAGCTTCAAAATTAGATCTTCAAAAGTTGCAAGATAGGTAAGTATGTATGTGTGTATATATATATATATATATATATATAACAAACCAAAAAAATGATCCCCCACTTTTTAGCATCCCTTCCTTTGATTATCTAAAAGTATTTTTTATTGTCGTATCGCGTCTCTCTGGACTTTTGAAGACGTAATTTTGAAGTTAATTTGACAAGAATAAATGGATATAGAGTTTGGTCAACAGCGTAGCCAGGGCCTGCACTACATTCGCTAATTTCATATCTCGTGTATGACGTGACCGCTCTTAAAATTATCTTCCAAATTAGGTCTTCATTGTCGCAGCATACGCAGGTATATACGGTATATATAACAAAGCAAGCTATAAGAATATTTTTTGGAGGTTGCTTAAATCCTGTCTAGCATATAAAAATCATTAACGTATACATTAGGCAAGAAATGGGGGAGGATTTTAATGCTAAAGAATAATACAAAACTGATCCCTCACTTTCTGTCATTCATTTCATTACCTATATGCAGGTTTTTGGAATTTCAGCTACGTATCTGCTATGGCCAAGAAATGGGGGATGAGCTTAATATTAAAGAACAATTCAAAACTGATCCCCCACTTTTTATTATCCCTTCCTTTGATTATCTAAAAGTATTTTTAATATCTGCATATACTCGCGTATCATGCGACTTTTAAAGACCTAATTTTGAAGCTAATTTGACTACAGTAAATGGATATATAGTTTGGTCAATGGCGTAGCCAGTGCCAGCAGTACACACACTGATATTATATCTCGTGTATGGTGTGACCCCCTTAAAATTAGCTTCAAAATTCGGTCTTGAAAAGTCGCAGGATACCCAGGTATATCTGGGAAATAACAAAATTTTCTAGTTTCAGAAAACTCATCAATGCAATACACTATAAAAACAGTACACTATACATTTTTATAGCAAAGATACTAGCAATATAGTTTGTATAAAAAAATGACCAACAATATATTTCATAATAAAATGACCATCAATACATTTTTAAAGCAAACTCACCAGTAATACATTTTATAGTAAAATAACCAACAATACAGTCCAACTGTAGTTGAAGGCATACAATTGGTTCAAAATATGTTTAGATGAAAGAATGTATGCCGCTAAACAAGGTCAGCCAACCAACTAAGATGAAAGAACTTTTTCATAAAAGGAATCAATATCCTACGAGCTCTTAAACAAATCAAACTATATTCCAAAATATAAAAATGTGGCACTGTTTAAAAACGTGTACATCTGTTTTGAAATGGTAGACTATATCCGGCAGCAAAGCCTCTGATCAGGAGGTTTTGAGGAGCGTGGAACTACCTCTTAATAGTTTTTGTCCACCCTGACCCAGAGTAGTAGCACTTGTTAGGGTCCCAACAATGGGCAAATAGTTAACCCCCAAACTAGGGTCAAAACACTATGAAAGTGTAAAAATAGGGTTTTTTATAGTAAAAATACCAGAAATATATTTGAGAAAATAAATATTACCAGTAAAATATTTGACACTCGACAAAAACCCCTCTTTGCAGAAATACGTCAAGGAAACTTGATC
>OZ038511.1:81687502-81707502 GCA_964036315.1 Acanthosepion esculentum | reverse complement strand
AAGATTTCCTCCCAGTAGGTTGTCGTTTCTTTCTGTGATAAACTGGTTGCCAATTAAGGCTAACAACTCAATCTTCCTGCTATTCAGCCCATCTCTAATACTAATGGTAATATTAACAGTTTCCTTATACGAAAACAATTGGTATTCTTTGCCCGAGCAGCCAGTGCTATTCGGGTAACACTTTTCTACAACTGCCTAGTCGTCGGACTGGGATCAAAGTGTAGTATATGTTTTCCTTATCTCTAATCAGTCAGTTAAATGCCATACATGTGATACACGATTGGGCAATCATGTCTTTTTCGATTGATGACTGACTAGGCAGAAGATTTCCCTGCTATCCAACCCATCTCTAATACTATCTTATATAGATACATTTCGTATTCATTGACCGAGCAGCCATTGCTACTCGAGTTATGTTTTTCTATCATTCCCTGGTCAAAGTGTAGTATCTGTTCTCTAATCAGTCAGTCAAGTGCCATACGTGATACACGATCGGGCGATCGTGTATCTCTCGATCCATGACTGTCCATGCAAAAGATTTTCCCCACTTTAGGTTGCCAGTTCTTTCTGTGGTAGACTGGCTGCCAACTAAGGTTATGGCAGGGAAGGAGAAGAGATATATTCATACCTTTCTCAAGGGTATTTGCGCGTAATTGATTGTAACGAATCCGTGTGGAATTCGAACCCTGCTCTTTGATTTCTCTTATATCCATCGCACCACAACGCGCATCCATTTTTTTTATTCATTTATTATTATTTGTTTTGTAGTCGCGATTGTTTTTTTAAAATTTTGAACAATAACAGTTTCTACTTATCACTATGCAAGATTATACGGAATATTTCCCCTTCAAGTTGCATTTTCTGTTCATTTTAGTTGTTGAAAGTCCTCAAGCGATGTGATTTGTTATCTAGTACAGTTCTTTAAAAATATAAACTTGGACTAAAGAATTAAAAAAAAAAAAACATCTACTGCAGAAATTAAAATATAAAAATCAATATGGCGGCTTACAAAGTCTGAAAGATTTTCAGCCAATAACAGACAACTTTACAAGAGAAGAAGAAAGATAATAACGTGTTCTAAGGGAACACGCCATATTCAAGAGGCGAGATACTTTTAATTCTATGCAAGCATGATCATAATATGTATAAATAGGCGGATTCTCTATTAAAAGACGAGAAGTAATAGATTTTTATCAGCTAGTACTGGTATTTTTTTTCTTACTGACTTGTTTTGGCATCTCGGTTACTTAAAATTTGTGAAAGCATAGATGTGATGTATTGATAAAAAATAACGCGAGATATTATATATATATATATATATATATATATATATACACACACAGCCCAGCATCATTTGAAAAATAATTTGGTGTTTAAAGGATGACAGTAGCCTCATCTGTCTGTGCCCTACATTAATGAACACCAGTAATATATATATATATATATATATATATATATATATATATATATATATATATATATTACTCATATCTAAAGGTTCCACAGAGAAAAATAAAGCCAAAATGTCAGGCTAAGTTAATGCTTTTCAACTATCAGATTGAAAGGTGGTGGAACTCTGAGAGAAGCAGAGAGGACCGTTTATTGTTACCCAGCAGTGCTCCCTCCCACGCTGTCAGTATCGTCCAAGCAAAACTCCAAAGTGGAAAAAAAATGACATATATTTGGCCTGCTTAAAGTATGAAAAGCTGAAAAGTTTATTTTATTTTTAGATTTTTCTTTTTTTGTTATTTGTGTGTGTGTGTTTGTATGCTAGTTTTGTTGCAGTGGTTTTTATATTTTGGGTTGATTTTTTTTTTTGTTTTTAGGTGAGCTAAAATGTCACGTATAGGCAAGAGAAAAGATCCTGTTTCATCAGGGGCCACACTCTGTTGCGTCTGTACCGCTGCCCCAACCCTCATGCAAATGACCTTTTAACCTGAGATGGCAGGTAGGAAGGAAGGAGGCTGCTTAGATGGGGATCATGATTGAAATGATGTCAGTGACAATAGGCATGAACCCCCTCTTCCCCAACACACAAAAATAGTATTACGAGTTTAGGATAGTTACACTAAACACTGCAGATGTCACAACGATCATGGCGTCTCTTGCTACCGCAAGCTAAATAAAAACCATGCCTTATATGGTGAATACAGCAATTGCTGTTCTTTTTTTGGTATTTTGTTTTTTAAGTAACACCAATTTGGAAAAGAGACACACGGTAAATTTTTCATTCAAGTTTCTAGAAACCATATGAGTATAAATTTATTAATCTTAAATCATTGAGTGTATGGCGAAAAAAATATTTTGTGCGTGCCCCCACCTTTTACCAGTAGGCAGCTTTTTTCCATGAAACTCTGGTCTGTGGAACTTACTCCCAAGAGAGTGCTTCCCCGATCACTACAAGCTTCACCTGTTCAAGTCTAGGGTCAACCGTTATCCCTACCACCACATAAACTCTGCCGCGTACTCTGTAAATCGCTACCTAGAATGGCTCCAGAGCCTTGTAGAAGGTGAACATTACTGTAAAATAAAATTTTAAAAAAACCTAGTCCGTACTTCTGACATAATCAATCCATAATCGGTCTAATATATGTGTGTGTGTGTGTATATATATATATATATATATATATATATATATATATATATATATATAGTCCTAGATAAAACGATAAACTACGTCCAACAGCTGAAATGGAGTGGTGGCACCTGTTAGGGTCCCAGATATTGGCAAATAATTTACGCCCAAATTGGGCTCAAAACACTATGAAAGTGTAAAAATAGGTTTTAATACCAGAAATACTTTCTAAAAAATTATTACCAGCAATACATTTTTGAAAAAAAATACCAACAATATATTTTTGAAAAAAAAAAAAAAAATTACCAACAATAAAAATCTTGTTGGCATTAAATAACTCATTGAAGTTGATATGCCTTAAATCATAACAAAATATATATATATATATATATATATATATATATATATATAACTGGTGATTATTTAATCACCAGTCACGTATCATCGCCTGAAGAATAGCCGCTTGAAATTGGCTAAAACTTTTCCACAAAAATTGCAACATGGACAATTCTGAACAGTTTTTTACTCCCATCAAACAGAAAAATTTAAGAATGCTGTTAAAACTAAATAAATTAATTCAATTTTCCTTGTCTGTCAGAAAATAAGCGGTAACATTTCATTAGTATAATAATTTCAAAAATCAAATTTTAATAATATTTCAAATTTTAAAAATTACTATATAGAGGGTGCAGTAGAAATACCTTCTACGGATACAATCCACATAATGGTAAGACATCTGTGGCAATATATATATATATATATATATATATATATATATATATATATATATATATATATATATATATATATATATATATAATATACGTAGCGTTAATTTAAAAAAGAAAGTACTCAATACAGAGTAGAGCAATATAATCTTTATTATAAGAGATTATAAAAATAACGTTGAAATCTCTACGCAATAGCCTTCGTGTTTCGGTACTCTACATGTTTTTGTTATAGTTTCTTATAATGTGTGTGTGTGTGTGTGTGTGTGTGTGTGTGTGTGTGTGTGTGTGAATAAAAAGAGACAAGAGGAAAACTATACTTAGCCGACGCGTTTCGTCCTCTGAGAGACTTAGACTTGGGCAACGTAGGATTTTCTACGCTGTACGTGTTTACATACAGAGAGGCGACGATGTCATTGGTTTATCAAGGTTTGTGAATTTGAGAATGCTTATGAATGTTCATTCAGGTGGTTGAAAGGGCAGCCAAAGCATGTGGAAGGCTCAAAATGTCCACATTCAAAATCTTGTGAAAAGTGAGCGAGTAATATTCAATCAGTTTTATTATTATTAAATGAATATTGTGTAGATTTTCATTTGACATTATCATGGTATTATTTGGACGTATGTCATGTTCATCTTCAATGTCATGACGTGATGGATTTTACAGTTTTCTTTTGATTTTTCAATCTATTTGTTGTTGTCTCTGTTGCCTTGAGAAAGTAATAATTCTTTCAGGAAAGAGGAGATTGAATAATATACACGTGCAGCATAATAAACCCGAGATTGCCTTGATAAAGTCACTCCGTGGGCGAAACGCGTCGGTTAATTACAACTTTTCCTCTTGTCTCTTCTACAGATACATTTCACCTGAGAAATATATATATATATATATATATATATATATATATATATATATACATTTCACCTGAGAAATATATATATATATATATACATTTCACCTGAGAAATATATATATATATATATATATATATACATTTCACCTGAGAAATATATATATATATATATATATATATATACACATTTCACCTGAGAAATATATATATATATATATATATATATATATATATATATAGAGAGAGAGAGAGAGAGAGAGAGAGATAAGCTAAGAGAAGACTTGCATTATTTACATTATTCGGACTGTTATTCTCGTCTTCATTGCATATTCACAACGTTTCGGTCGTTGTATGCTCCGGCCTTCTTCAGGTGATTGGAATTTCAAACCGAACCCTTTTTTCCGTCCAACGGGGTAGATTGTTCTAGTTAAGCAATCACCACATATGCTAGGCCACAAATATCTCCTGAGCCGATCAAGCATAGAAATGAATATAATACGAGAACCAGTAATAAGGATTGCTAGAGAAAAGCAATGAATAACAACAAAAATTGCAATATAAGCTCTGGTAAAAAAATAAAAATATATTTAATGATAACAGAAAATAATTGCAATATGAGTATTGGTAAAAAATATATGCTGAGACATTAGGTTTATAAGTCCTAAAAATTCATTCATGGTCTAGTGGATAAAGACGTTGGTTAGATCCAGTGACTAGACCCAAAGATTTGGAAGTTCCACACCAGGCCACAGCAGCGGTGAACCAAAAACTTGGAGAGTCGAGAAACTAAAAAGTAAATTGTGTAACCTTTAAGCAAATAACGTTGGACCAGAAATAATAAATTTGTTGTGAATATGGCAATGAAGACGAGGATAATACCTCATCTCAGAGATATAGACAGATAAAACTATGAGAAGTTTGCAACTACAATTTGCTATTATCTTTGTATAGGAAGGGCATTTTAAGTCGGTTTTTGTAATAGATTTCTACATTTCATGCTATCTTATAAATTCAACCCTCCGCGGTTTTACACACTGCATCAACTAGAAAGAAAGATGTCGTTATCTAAATGAGTTTAGAAATATCACTTCTGCAGAAATGTCATTTGCATCGAATAATTAAAAATCTTGTTCCAGCTAAAAAGTTTCAAACTCATATTATAAATAAATTTCAAAATGTTAGCTATTTTAAAATATTAAACTTAAAACCCCACGAATTTAAATTATTCAAAGTTCTATATTTAATGACAAAAACGAAATAGAGAAATTATTCATAAGAGAAGTCGAGAAAAAAAAAAAGACAAATTCTTGTTTCAAGAAATCTTTTTGAATTATTGTTTTAATTTTCTTTCCATTTAATTTTACCAGTTTTAAATATCAAAACGGTTTTCCTTTGTTTAAAAAGAAGAATACAAAAAATAGGCAAAATACCAAAGAGCAATTCTCGAAGACAAACCTCTTCCCAAATTAATTCTAAATGCCATTCCTGCTTCCCAAATTACCAAAAAGACAATAAAATAAAATAAGTAGGGGTCATGCAAAAACAAATATTTTAAGATTTCAGTCATAAAGTAATGTCGTGTAGGGCTTAAAGATTGAAGATGAGGTTTTTGGGAGTAAAAAAAAAAAAGCAAGAGAGAAAGAGAATGAGAGAAAAAGAGAGAGTGAGCGAGAAAGGGAAGAAAGAAAACCTAACACTTTCAGACTAGTTTTGCATATTTATAGCCAGGAGAAGTAGGAGGTGCTGAGGCCCTCTTAGAATATTTAAGCCCCCCACCCCCGCAAAAAAAAAAAATGAAAAAAAAAAACAGAAAAATAAAATGGAAAATTTTCAAAGCATATTTATTTATAACTTTTGACAGACGGGCTGACAATAAACAAAACAAAAACAAACACGTAACAAAAAAGTAAAGAAACAGTAAAGAAACAAACGGGACGGGTTAGATAGAAACGACTGCTCCTTTTGCCAGAACTTTTGATTTCAATATTCCAAAGATACAATTGGTTAGAATTATTGCGATGAGGAATTTACAGGCTGTTCCGAAAGTTACCGAGCACTTTTCTAATCATAATTTTATATTTCAGATTTCACCCCAAGATGGTTTTAATAACATTGTTTATAATTTTCATTCATATTATCCTTCTGTATTCCATATTGAAACACGTGTGTGTGTGTGTGTGTGTGTGTGTGTGTGTGTGTGAGCTATCATTTCCACCCAAGCAAGGCGGGAATGCCACTAGTACGAAGTGGATTACAGAGAGTGAAAGTGAGAGATAAAGACAGGATATATGGGGGATTGAGGATAAAAAAATGAACGGAGTTCAAGACGACAGAAGATGGCGATTGACGTTGCATTTAAATCTTTGAAGATTGTAGTTTGTAGGGAAGAAAGTAAAAGGAAGAGAGTCCCACAGGCGGCAAGTGCGAGAAAAGAAACTCTTGGAGGAGAAGTGGTGGTTGAATTTAGTTATTTCAACAGTAAAAGGGTGGGACCTACATGGCAATCTAGAAGCACGCTCAAATTCAGGAGACACAGAGGAGAGAGAGAGCGACAAAGACACAGAGGAGAGAGAGAGCGACAAAGACACAGAGGAGAGAGAGAGCGACAAAGACACAGAGGAGAGAGAGAGCGACAAAGACACAGAGGAGAGAGAGAGCGACAAAGACACAGAGGAGAGAGAGAGCGACAAAGACACAGAGGAGAGAGAGAGCGACAAAGACACAGAGGAGAGAGAGAGCGACAAAGACACAGAGGAGAGAGAGAGCGACAAAGACACAGAGGAGAGAGAGAGCGACAAAGACACAGAGGAGAGAGAGAGCGACAAAGACACAGAGGAGAGAGAGCGACAAAGACACAGAGGAGAGAGAGAGCGACAAAGACACAGAGGAGAGAGAGAGCGACAAAGACACAGAGGAGAGAGAGAGCGACAAAGACACAGAGGAGAGAGAGAGCGACAAAGACACAGAGGAGAGAGAGAGCGACAAAGACACAGAGGAGAGAGAGAGCGACAAAGACACAGAGGAGAGAGAGAGCGACAAAGACACAGAGGAGAGAAAAAGGATGCTTTTATCGAGGTGGCCATTTCTTTTGGTCATGATCAACGTGTAGTATCTGTTCTTATCAGTAAAGGAGAAAGGAATGAATAAAACTAAAATTCAATTAAAGAAATGTAAACATCGACTCCTAGAAGACAGAGATTATTGTCATCAGTAAGAGAAAAGTCCCAAGGTACAAGTTACAAATTGGAAATATAAACACCAAGTAGGCGGAGAAGTTTAAATATCTGTGAACCCTTTTAGCAGAGAATGAAAAACGTGACACCGAGATCCGAACACGCATTGGACTAGCGAAGGTTGCATTCCAAAAGATAAACAAAAGTGTCGAGTAGTACTAAAAAAGTAAAACTAGATGATATCCTGAGATATGAACAGTAGAACGAGAACAGTCTACCCCTGTTGATTAAACAAAGGATTTAGTTAGAAATTCACTGTAGGTTAGATGGATATAAACCCGAGGAAGCCCGGAGAGCACAACGACCGAAATATTCTGATAACAACAAAGATGTTGACAACAGTTCGAATGTAAATGGTGTAGGGAAAATAACATTTTTTTACTGTCAGAGTAAAGTGATGTACCCTTAATACGGACAGTCAAATTATCAGGCTAATATGGGTTACAAACTCAAACCCTCAATATTTTAAGGTTCAACTTTTAGGCTCTGCCGACAGGTTCACTTTGGATATTTACTGTAATTCCCCATGTATAATACGCATTTTTTCTTAAAAAACAAACAAAAACAAAACAAAAAAAATCCCCAAATCAGGGGTGCGTATTATGCACAACTACAAAAAAATCTTTAAAACATTACCTTAAAATAAAATAAGAATTATAAAATTAAATTAGAATAATATTATTCTATGTTTAAAACCATTTTTATTTTTAATAAGAGTAGGAAACGCTAGCCGTAATGAAATTGGTGAGATACAATTTATAGGGTTTGATTACCAAACAAGGGGTGCGTATTATGCATGAGTAGGATCATTTTCCCCACACATATAAGCACGATTTTCGGTGTACGTATTATGGATGAGAGCGTATTATACATGGAGAATTATGGTAGGTGTGCTTTTTTTTATTATTGCCGTTAAATAAAAATAGAAGTAAATCAGTGATAGCTCTTGGATATTTTTCTTCCCACCTGTATCAGCATATATATTGTGATGAGGAATTTACAGGCTGTTCCGAATATATATATATATATATATATATATATATATATATATATATATATATATATATATATAGAGAGAGAGAGAGAGAGTAAAAAGAGCACCTGACTAGAAATTAAATAAATTACTGAAATTGATTTCGGTAAAATCATCTCAGCTTGACACCCAACCGCAATTAAAATGTGGTGTTTTTTTTCTACTTGAAGCCGCAACAGCCCTACAAACTTCTGGCTTTTATTTTTTTACAGACAGACTGAGAAGGTTGATAATGAATAAATGATTTGTGGCAGTGTTTGGCAGACAATTGCTTCTTGTTTTGCCTATGATTCGCAAAAAACAAAACAAAAGAAAGAACAAATTAATTGCTCTATCTGTCTGTTCGTCCATCGTTGATTAAATTTGATTCAAGACAAAACCCTAATGACACACAGGGGAGCCATGAATCTCAATCCATAGGACGTGACCAAAGATAGGGGCTGAATAAACTCCAGATGAAGGATGATTTCACATGGAAATGTGTTACCGCCATTCAGTTAAGCTGTATTTGACTACCGCACGTAATACACCTCCCACACGCCAGGGGCTGGTAAAAAAACAAAACAAAAATCACGCAAAAATACCCAAAAAAGAAACAAAAAAAAAATGACAACGTATTTTGTCACCCATTTTTTCTTTTTCACTTTTACTCCTCATAACCAGTATCCTTCAAGAAATAAAATAAGGATTCTTTAAAAATCGTACTTTCCAAAAACTAACTGCAAATAAAAATTTAAAAAAACAAAATGGAGAAACACATCTAATTTTAAAAAAAAAGATGATAAAAAGTTAAATAAAAAGAGAACTTGAATAATTACTGCAATTAGCACAATAACAAAATGCCTGTCTGAATTTCGTTGTCGTTATTAATTTCTTTATATTTCTTATTATTTTTCTTCATCGCAATGTTGATGTTGCTGCGTGTCGTACACCGTTAAAAAATGTCTAGACCATTGCAATAAAAAAAAAAATGATATCTTGATCTTTTTTCACTATTTAGCTACTTACTTTGGCCTACAAAATACTGCATTGATAGCCAAATCTCTCACACTGGTGCTTGAAAATAGAGACTAGGCGTGTCACGCGTACAAATTATTGAGCCAAGATAAATACAGATTCAAATTTGATTCTGGAATTATTTTCAATGTCCAATACTAGAAAACTTCACGATCAGTGCATTTGAGAAAATCATTTTTGATCTAAAAGAAATAGATAAAAAGGAAATGCAATACATATTGGTACTCTAAAAACAAGCGAAAAATTAGATACAAAACATTTAATGACTTAATACTTAAGGACTCAGCACATATGCTAGGCCACAAAAATCTCCTGAGCCGACCAAGCATAGAAACGAATACAATATGGGAACCAGTAATAAGGAGTGCTAGAGAAAAGCAATGAAAAACAATTTGCAATATAAGCTCTGGGAAAAATGTAATAATAATTATAGAAAAAAATAGCAATATGAGTAATGGTAAAAAATTTGGTTGCTTAGGTTTATAAGTCCCAAAACACAAATGTCCTCAAGGATACATGGCTCAGTGCATAAACACGTTGGTTAGATCCAATGACTAGAGTTGCGAGTTCAAGACCAGGCCACAGGAGCGGTGAACCAAAACTTGGAGAAATTAATTAAACGGAAATAACTGAGACATCCGGAACTAGAACAATCTGCCCAACTGGACGAAAAAGGATTCGGTTCGAAATTACAATTACCTGAATAAGGCCGGAACGTACAACTGCCGAAACGTTGGGAATATGGCTATGATGATGAGGATAACAGTCCCAATAAATAAATAGATAATTCGTGTAGTTAAGTTTTATCTTCAAAAATATAAGTTTTAATGTCACTCGTTATCTACAGTCTTCCTGATTAATCTCTTCTATTATTCTCGCTCCTCAAAAATGCATCTTAGTGGCTTTATTGCCTTACATGGGGTGAATTCGATTTTAAAAAAAATCGAGATATGTTTTGTAGCAACCAGATCATATTCACGAGAAAGCCTGCTAGGCAATTGTAAAACAGATGTTCCAAAAGGTTTAAAATAAATAAATGACCCAAAAACATACTATTTTAATTCTTTTTTTGTTTCTTTCTCTGGGGATTTTTAAACCAAGAAACACGTTAACTGATGTAGAATGTAAAACAAATAAAAAGACCAGAACATTGCAATATAAACGAAGGGGAAAATGTGTCAAAGTTAAGAATAATTGCAAAGCTTCATCTAAGAAATTCTGACAATTTAAAGCTATTAGATCTGTTATTATTGAAAGGTGTAAAAAAGGTAACAAAAATAAGTTGAAAGGAAACAAAACTAATATTAATAATGCCTATGCTTCATCCAAGAAACTGATACATTAAGACTACTGGATCTACTACTACTATGTGGAGAAAAAAAAGGCAGTATAACAGATAAATAGAACAGAACCAAATTAGAACGAAGCCTGCCGTTGGGGTGATAGGGTTTCATCGGTAAGTCAATATTCATGTCAATTTCGAGTTATTTAATTTATTTTAACAGACAGCAGAACGAGAAAACTGTCTCTGTAGATTGGTTAACGGTTCGATTCGAAATTCGATGATGATAAGCGGGATCGATAAAAGAAGACCGTAGAGCACAACGGCCAAAATGTTATGATTGTAGCATTAAAAAAAATATTAGTTCGATTGTAAATAATGGTAACTCCGCGTCCCAGAAATTCAGATGGAAATCATTGCATTGAAGATTTATTTATTTATATTATAGTTCTGATAACAAATACATTTTTTTCTTAATACCTGCAAATCAAAGAGTTCATATAATAAAAAGTAGAAAAGGCACTGATTTCTAATACTTGTAAAATATTCCCGGAAATTGAACTTTTTTCGTTTATTTTTTTTTATTTATTTATTTTTTTTTTTTGCTATAAAATCCAATTTACTGATGGCATTGCACCTTGTAATACCAACTACCAATCCGGGCACTTGACCTCCCCAAGGGAAAAATGTCACAAGGTTCACCGAGAAAGGACCATCAATCTGAATTTTTTTTTTTTAAATGAAATCCTAGATGCACTGCGAGTTTGTCAATGTCAAAATCAAACACTGAGGATCAATGACAAATTCCGAAGTTCAAAAAATAAAATTAAAAAAACTAAAATAAAAAATAAATAAATAAAAAATAAAATAAAATAAAAAATAAAATAATAAAAAAAATAAAATAAAAATAAAACCTGGTAATTGAAAAAAAAACTAAAACAAAAACTAAAAAAAAAAAAAATTATGTGTATAATCAGAAAGATGTAAAACTGAAACAATTAACAAAGATCGAAAAGGAAGACAGAATATGGCTCTCCACTACCTCTTCCCGTTCCCTGCTCTCCATTTCTTGCGAAGAATTTTAGTGGATCTGTATTAAAGGCTGAAAAAACAGCGAGAGGAGAAGAATGAAGGAAAGGAGAACTTTGCCTTTTGGGCCTGACTAGAATTTTAAATGTCAGCCCTGGAGAAAGGAAGAGGAAGATATATGAGGTGTGGAATTAGTTAGACTCCAAGAAAAATGATCCCCGCATTGGTGGGTGGGGGGAGAAGTAGCAAAAGAAATATTTAAAATAGAATCAAACAAAAAAAGAAATTCAGACCGCTGAATAATTGTAATAAGGTCCCTTTTGGTGAAATAAGGCTAATGGTGAAGAGGATTGGTCGAAGAACCAAGTCTAATTAAGAAGCAATTCAAAGTTTAATCCAAACAAAAACACGTGAAAACAAATTACATTGAAGAGAGAGAGGGAAAAAAAGGAAATAAAAAAGAGAGAGGGGGAAAGAAAGAGAGAGAGAGAGGGGGAAAGAAAGAGAGAGAGAGAAGGGGAAAGAAAGAGAGAGAGGGGGGGAAAGAAAGAGAGAGAGGGGGGAAGAAAGAAAGAGAGAGAGAGGGGGGAAAGAAAGAAAGAGAGAGAGGGGGGGGAAAGAAAGAAAGAGAGAGGGGGGGGGAAGAAAGAAAGAGAGAGAGGGGGGGGAAAGAAAGAAAGAGAGAGAGGGGGGGGAAAGAAAGAAAGAGAGAGAGAGGGGGGAAAGAAAGAAAGAGAGAGAGAGGGGGGAAAGAAAGAAAGAGAGAGAGAGGGGGGAAAGAAAGAAAGAGAGAGAGAGGGGGGAAAGAAAGAAAGAGAGAGAGGGGGAAAGAAAGAGAGAGAGAGGGGGGAGAAAGAGAGAGAGAGAGAGAGAGGCGAAAAGAAAGAGAGAGAGAGGCGAAAAGAAAGAGAGAGGCGAAAAGAAAGAGAGAGGCGAAAAGAAAGAGAGAGGCGAAAAGAAAGAGAGAGGCGAAAAGAAAGAGAGAGGCGAAAAGAAAGAGAGAGGCGAAAAGAAAGAGAGAGGCGAAAAGAAAGAGAGAGGCGAAAAGAAAGAGAGAGGCGAAAAGAAAGAGAGAGGCGAAAAGAAAGAGAGAGGCGAAAAGAAAGAGAGAGGCGAAAAGAAAGAGAGAGGCGAAAAGAAAGAGAGAGGCGAAAAGAAAGAGAGAGGCGAAAAGAAAGAGAGAGGCGAAAAGAAAGAGAGAGGCGAAAAGAAAGAGAGAGGCGAAAAGAAAGAGAGAGGCGAAAAGAAAGAGAGAGGCGAAAAGAAAGAGAGAGGCGAAAAGAAAGAGAGAGGCGAAAAGAAAGAGGGGAATCCATAGAGACGTTGCAGGGAAATGCGTTCAAAAATATTTTAAGAATTGGAAAAAATGCAAAAAATGTCTGTTAGATTTTAACTGATGTGGTTCTTTTCGAAGTTAAGCAACCTCGACCTTGGTCCCTGTCTACAGGTTGAGCGCTTGGGAATACAAGTTACTGGCGTTTCCTCTTTGTAACTCCTACAGATGGTACTGAAGGAAAGCTAGAAGAAAGGACTATGCATCAACTCAAAAGTAATTGCATGCTTGCTAGCAAAAGGGTCAGCTCAACATGCGAATTACAAATTGGAGATGACAAAATCAAGCAAATACAAAATTATTAAATATCTTGCAAATGTTTTAACAGGGGACGGAGAGTGCGACACCGAAATCCGAAGGCGCATTGGGATAACGAATGGTGCCTTCCAAAAGCTAAACAAAGTATTAAGCAACAGAAAATTTTCGTTAGAAACAAAGAAAAGAGTATTTAAAAAAAAAATCAATTCCCCCAAACAAGGCGATAATGCCACCAAAATGAAAGAGGCTCTACTGAGAGTGAAAGAATGAAGAAGACTATAAAAGAGGCCGGAAACCCAATCCTAAAAAGGAAACAAGGGATAAACCTCTACTCCTGTTCAACTGGGGAGCAGTGTAATCCGGGCGATAGGCGAACGTATTGAACTTCTACGTAATATCAGTCCTCCAATATGACACTGAAGTCTGTACAATCTTCTCACAGATGAAGAGCCTTGGGGCAACAGAAATGGGATTCTACAGAAGGATGCTGAGAATACCATGGACTGAATATGTGAGTAACGACGAAGTTTCAAAGAAAATGGAACAAAATGGACAGTTATGCTTAGAATCAGAAAGAGACAGTTGACATTTCTACGGCACAAAAGAAGGCGTGTGTGATGTGATGCTAACAAAACAGAGGAAAACAACACAACGTATCTAGAAAGTTTGAGTAAGCGGATACTAGAACAGGTATGAGGAGAGGAAGACAAATTTATTAAGTGCTAAGATTGCCAAGGTCCCGAATGGACACGGCACACAGAAGAAAAAGAACGATCTTGAGTAAATTGATGGCAGGACAGGTAAGAAAATAGACCATATCTATTAAGGGCAGGTTACTGTGAATATTAAAGGAAGCTATAAGAGAGCCATGATTGTCTATGTCCCGAAGCAGTGATTCTCAGTGACCCTGTCTGATAGATCCTCTCACGTGTACCGCAAAAGTATGACTGGATCCGACATCCCTTCAGAAATGTTACTTCTAATATTGATTAATATTCGGTTGAGTGAAGAACTGGCCACCATTTCTAGTGATCGAAGGCTCAAAATAAAACATTCGAAGGTACCTATACATTTTAGATTTCAATACAAAAGGAATATCGCACATTAGCTAAAAAAGCTTAATAAGTTTTATTGCAATTTTCTCCTCCTTATTCGTGTGAATTAGGTTTCACCACCCTAAATAACATCAAAAGTAAGGAGCAAGAAATAGACTACACTCTACTGAAGAATAAATGACGGGCTACACATTCGACCAAACATTGAAGAAATCGCGAAAATCAGGCAAACTAAATCAGCTGAACAAATCGTTGAATAAAAGTATTGAAATAAAATAAGTTCATATTTGTGTGAGTAGTTTTTGTTTTTAAATCTATGGTTTTATTTCATAACATTTAAATGTATAAACTTTAAAAATTTTGCTAAGTGGGCCGTGAGGTTTTCATTTGCTCTTAGGTGTTCCATAGCTTAAAAAGGTAGAGAAACACTGATGTAGACATATATTGAAAAAAAAATTAAAGCTGTCAGAAATTAATTCTAATCAAGCCTACATTCTTAATCCTATCTTTGAGAAAAGATGATATTGAGTGTTTCATGGCACAATCCAGAAGAAGCCAATAAAGTAAGCCATCTTGTGGATGATTTTTTAGGGGCTCAAAATAAAACATTCATTTATACATTTTTGATGTCAATATAAAAAGGAATATCCCACAGTAACTAAAAAGGCTTTATCATTTATGTGAATTAGGCTTCTCAACCCTAAATAACATCAAGAATAAGTATTGAGTAAGACTACACTCAACTGAAAAGAAATGAGCATTGCTTTTTGCAAATTCGACCAAACATTGAAGAAATCGCGAATAAAACACCAGGCACAGGTTTCACGCTAAATAGGCTGCATAAATTGTTGAATGGAAACATTGAAATAAAATAAGTTCATATTTGTGTATGTATTTTTTGTTTTTAAATCTATGGCTTTATTTCATAACATTTAAGTGTATGCCCTTTAAAAACTTTGACAAGGGTGTCGTGATATTTTCAATTTGCTCCTGGGTATGCCGTTGCTTTAAAAGGTTGAGAAACACTGTTCTAGATAGATGTTTTTTTTAATGATGAAATATGGTGATAATCTTTTAAAAATCGTTTTGTATACTTTAGAAACGAATTTGTATGAATCTAGTGAAATGCTCTCTTAATAATTTATCACAATATCATCTTTTGTAATACAGATCTTTGGCGCGAGAAAAGAGTGAACTTTGAGGAGATCTGTTTTCTAGAATTGGAGATGAAGTATTTCACATCAAGTGCAACGTAGTGTGCTATTTCTAATTAATTAAAGGAGGAATAATTATAATTACTAATGTTTTAAAATTAATGGAATTTGCTAATTGCATATTCTGGTTTTAATATAAAAGCGACAAAGGAATGGTTGTGGCCCTGAAGAATTGTCTGCGAAAGAAAAAAATAAAGAAAAAGCAAGCAAGTTGAAGAAATAAAGACAGAACAATTTTGAACATGCCGTATGCAAAGCGCTAACGAAAGACAATTATTAAAAACAGTTTATCTTTCATTTTTACTGCCCCAGAAATGAGGTGAATATCTAATCAAGTGAAATGTATTTTATTTGCCCACAACCTTAAAAAAAAACCCCCAAAAAACTAAGTGTGTGGAGGGAAACGATGCCCTATTTCATACTTTAAAAAGAAATACAGTAACCAGTTTTTGTGTTGTTGTACTTTTCTCTACCCCCCCACATTTCATCGTGGAAAGATAATTAAACAAACAAAGTAACCTAACGTGAGCTGGAGTAGTAAGCTACAAATAACTAAACCGGGGAAAGGACGGCGGAAATTATTTATTTAAATATGTCTCTAGATGTCTGGATTTTTTTATCAGTGATACAGCTGCTAGTGCTGTTGTTATTAACCATCAAAAAGTTCTGCACAAAAGTTGGACTTTTGGGGGGTGGTGGTAGCAGTGAAATTTCATTATTTACAAAACAGTGGGTTGGAAAAAAAAAAGCGTCGAAATTTTCTAGTTGCTGTCGGAACGGGGCCCCCAAGCCAAACACACACCCAGTATGGGAAACAGACGTGTAAAGTCCGTCTAAATTAGAGCAGGCAAAAGGACAGAGAAGGCAACAAAATAAAAATAAAATATTCGAAACCTGAAGCAGCTGAGGCCTGGACCGATCAACATGAGCATTTGTGATGCCAACTGACATTTTGCATTTCAATCACATCTCTTACATTCACCGAGGCAAAAGCACTTTTACACGCTGTATTTCCCCCACCCCTTCAGGAAACTGACATTCATATTCACACACACACATATATATATATATATATATATATATATATATATATATATGATGAAAGCGGAGACTTTAAAAATCCATGGTAGTAATTTATTTCGCAGGATCAATCAGATCCTGTCTCTTGAAACAATTTTTACAACAATTTTGTTGTAAAATTGTTTAGTCTGAAAAGACAGGACCTGATTGATCCCTCGAAATAAATTACTACCATGGATTTTTAAAGTCTCCGCTTTCATCATCATTATATTTGCTCTGTTCTTACATTGAGCTCTCTTTGGATTTATATTCTCTTTGGAATTATCCCTACTAATTACGGAAAACTAGGTAATCCGTATGGGTAGACCCAAGGAGGATAAAATCCAGAGAGCTCAATGTAAATCAGAGTTAATAATTTAAATAAAAACAGACCACTTTAAGGTTCCATATAATAAATTATTTCACCACAGACCTTTTAAAGGACCGCGGATCATCAGACTTTTTGGGAAGTAAAGTCTGATGATCCGCGGTCCTTTAAAAAGGCTGTGGTGAAATAATTTATTATATGGAACCTTAATGTAGTCTGTTTTTATTTAAAATATATATACATATATATATATATATGTGTGTGAAGAAATATAGTTTTAAGGTGTGCTATATTTATGGGATAAAGTGCTCAATATCAGAGATAGAGCGTGTGTAAATATAAATATAAAAGTGAACATTGAAGTCAACACTCAGAGGCGACAGGCTGTTTCATGCTGGACGCAATCGTCAGCACTAACCCTAACGATTGCGTCTAGCATGAAACAACCTCTCGCCTCTGAGTGTTGACTTCAATGTCATATATATATATATATATGAAAGCAGAGTCCTTAGACATCCATTGGTAATGATTTATTTCGTGGGTTCAGATGGAGTCTGACCGCGCGAAATAAATTATTACCACTGGGTTTCTAAGTACTTCGCTTTCATTATTATATTTGCTCTTTTCTTACATTGAGCTCTCTTTGGATTTATATCGTCTTTGGAATTATTCCTACTAATTATCATATCTATCTATAAGTGTGTGTGTGTGTTTGATAACAGTGTGCATTCCGTAATTATATTTATTAAAACACTCGTCTCGTGGACCGATGCAATTCATGTCCCTTCTACGAAACTCTAGGGTCGGGATGCTGAAGGCAACATTAATCAGCTAAGTGATAAACGTCTTATATTAATTCTCTTAATGATCGATCTTTCATATCGGGTACTCTATAGCGAAAACTGTTCACCTTAACTGTCTTTTCTCTCAGTATCCCACTGACTGACAGTATTTTGGTCTTCATACTATCCTTGACATCGGTATATATATATATATATATATATATATATATAACTTAAAACCTTATATTTTTTTAACAGTGTGAATTGAATACACGGGCCAGTTATTTGATTTATTTATTGATTCGTTTTCTACGCCTTACTTTGCAGGTTATTTAAAGCAAGAAAATATTTTTAGATCGAAATTTTTTTAGGATCATAAAGCTTTAGTCATACAAGTCTTGCTAATTAATCCATAACTGGGGGCGTGAAAAGGCGCATTCATACCATTCGCAACGATATATGCGCGTATGTGAGTATAACGAATTCGACTGGAATTGGAACTCAAGACGAGTTCCAATTCCTATTAACAATTCTGCGCCATTATCCACCACACCAGCAATGCACATCCAAGCTTACAGAACCTGGTATTCCCTAGGATGTCACCTATCTACCGGCCTATGCACTTAAAGATATCTGAAATGCGCAAGTTGGTAGAATAAACACTGATTTTTCATATATATATATATATATATATATATATATATATATATATATATATATAAAATACGCCACATATATATTTACGGTTGTGTGTGTGTGTAATAATTGAGTGGGGAGTGCGCAAAATAACGATTACCTACCTGCTCAAATTAAAGTTATGTTTGTTTTGGAAAAGAAAAAAAAAACTTTAATTAAATAAACAATTATGAGAGACACGCAGAAGTTACGGCAACATTAGTCTTGTTGAATATTTGTTTATTAACTATATTTTATTTTATTTAATTTTCGAAAAAATTACAAAAAAAAAAAAGCGATAGTTTTTGATTCCATAAAACTTAATTTAAAATTATTGACTTTTTTCATGTTGGTAACAAATAAATAAAAAATAAACTTATTTTTTTTAAGATTGAATAAAAAATTATTTTCCCTAACATAAATAAATTATTTTTCTGTCTCATAGTTTCCGAGTGGGCGATGACCCTTGCGTCGGCTCGGCGGCCTGCACTAATTCAAGATATTTTGTTTGAAATTTGTTTTTGTAAAGTAAATTTTAAAAAAAGTGGGGGGAATAGTCATTAAGTTTCGTTTTTAAAATCTGCAATAATGTATGATAAATAAAACTTTAAATTACACACACACAAAAAAAAAGCGGAAATATATTCAAGAGAATAGAAAATTTAAAAATACATATAGCATTTCGAAATTATCATCAGAATTAAAAAGTAAAAACGAACGGGAATAATAATTATTCCCGTTCGTTTTAATTTTTAAATCTGAGAAATTTCGAAACGCTTACATGGCTAAAAATGGATTCTAATTCAATTATTACGTATTTTTAATTTTAAAATATCTTCTCAAATACAAACCGTACGATGATAACTTTATGCAAAAAGGTGTATTGGATGAAACTGAGTCTGTATATATATTTATTTTGTCGTTAATTATTGTATATTACAATTCGGAGCATATCTTGTGGAATTTGGTAATAGCTTGAGAAAAAATATATATCTTATGATACGTTGCTCTGAGTAGGACGAGAAATAAGCAGACTCTGAAATTACAGATTGAATCTACTGTCAAGGTCTACTGAGATCTTCCAAAGTTTACACAAAAAATATTGTGCGTTGGGAACTTTTGCCTTAAATATAATTTTGGTTGTAAATATGTAACATTTATAAGGATAATATACGGATATCTTTGTTTTGGTGTTTATAAATTGTACACTGTTCAATAATAAATGCTAGCGAGGAAATATTTTAAATTATAAAATTGTACTTGATTTAAACGAAAATTACTTACAATACAATACATATTAATTATAATACATTCCTTCTTGCTGTCAATTTTGATGGCACGGATACACTAATGTGATTATATATATATATATATATATATATATACACGTGTGTGTGTGTGTGTGTGTGTGTGTTATGACATATCACTGCTACCAGAGATTCAGGTAGGGCAAGTTCTTCAGGATAGACCGATATATATTTATTTATATCAATGGCAATGTAAAGAAAAACATATAATTATTAATTTTATTTGTGACATGCTTTT
>OZ038511.1:81612502-81682502 GCA_964036315.1 Acanthosepion esculentum | reverse complement strand
ACAAACAAACAAAAACAACACACAGAAAAAGTCACAGCTCGGTTTTGTGAATATGTTTGGTATCTATAAACCCATTATAGCAGATTTTTAAACCACACTTATTACTGTCGATAATTTCCATGAGAGGAGGTGTAAAAATTATTTTTCACTAAATCGAAGAATTGTTGATCCACAATAGTACTAAGATCCGGGATTTCCACGATTCACTTTGTCTTCGCGGTTAGGGTTAGGGATAGGCATATTCTGGCTAGGGTTAATAAAAAGCCTACTAAGAAAAACACCGAAACGGTGCCATCATTGTCCAGTTTCCTTTTCAATGATCCACTATACAATGTCAAACATCTGTATTTTATATACGTTACATATCTTTAACTTTAGAATTAAACCAACATATAGCTGCTGATCGAGTTACAAATGGAAGGTGGGAAGGTTTAAGCTATATCTACCTAATTCGCTTTGTGAACTGCACTGTTACTTTCCTTTTATTTTGATTTTTTAACAATGCTGTTCACCTTATACAAAGCCCAAACAAAGGCCACTCAAAATAGAAAGTTACAGAATGGGAGCCACAGTTATTGTGGAGACGATAACGGTTAACAGTAGAGTTGAATAAGTTAAAATTGTACTGGTGGAGGATTTTTTTAAAACATGTTCACCCAGTAGAAGGCCCAAGAATCCCTCAAGATAGAGGATTATTGTGTGGTGTTCTATGGGCGTAAGAAATGAAGTTTTTAAGAGCTATGCAGGAATGATAACGAGTATTCCTAGAATTGAAGACTTAGTGAATAAGATTTCGGAGTTCAGGCGGAGATTTTAGAAGTATAGCTTACAAAAAGACTTTAGAAGGAACCGGAAACCAAATCCTAAAAAAGAAACAAGGGATAAACCTCTACTCCTATCTAAAAAAAAAAATGCCAATTTATTTCTACTGAAGGGAAGAAAATAAATAAATAACATTTCGGAGTTTAGGCGGAGTCGTTAGAAGGATAGAGTTGAAATAGGCTTTAGAAGGAACCGGAAACACAATCTTAAACAGGAAACAAGGGATAAACTTTTTCTCCTATTAAAAAAAGCCTATCTATTTCTACCGAAGGAAGAAAATAAATAACATTTCGGAGTTTAGGCGGAGTCGTTAGAAGGATAGAGATGAAGTAGAATTTAGAAGTAAACGTAATCATAAAAATGAAACAAGGGATAAACCTCTTCTGTTCAAAAGAGTGGGGAGGTGTGTGAACCGGACGATAGGCGAACCTATCTACTCCTATCTCCGTGTGAGTCAGTTCCATAAAGCAGCGGTTCGTGGGAAGAAGCCGGACTAGTGGAACTCACATTGTGAAATGCCTTACTTTTGTATTTAATACTTCAAGTTGTTTTTGTTTGAGTTTTTTTTTCCGAATTCACGCTATCTGCTTATTTTTTAACCATATCTGTTCCTTTATAGAATTTCCTTTCTAATCTTTCACCTTCCCTCAGCAGACTCTTCCAGCACCAGTGAAACCGAAATTTCTTTTTGTCTGACTTTCTCGGCCGAGGAGTTGTCATTGACACTATTTATATCCGGATTATTGTCCTCATCTTTGTTGTTACTATCACCAGAACAAAGACAAATAATGAAATACGTCTGTTTTAAATATCGTCTATAATATGGCTTGCTTACATTACGTAATTAAATTATTTTATGTTAAAAATTACATATTTTAACTATATGAATAGAAAACTATGTCACTATATTAAAAGCAATAACTAAAAGCCCTGTAGTTATCAAGCGAAGGCCGAGGTTGGGCATTATTATTTGACTTCACGTAGGGGTAGAAATCGGTATTAATCCGACCCAGAATTAATATATCAGGAAAGGAAAAGTAAAAAAACAAGTTGTTGAGGCATAAAAATAATTGAAAGATTAATAAAATAAGTAAGCCACTGATTTGTTGATATATAGCAATTTTTTTTTAATTATTTAAGCCAGGTTTCCACTTGACATATATTCGATAATAATAATTAAAAAAATGTTTTTTTTTAAATTGTCTTTTGTCATACTCATAAAGCGAGCGTCCTCAACCCATTCAGTTAGTTAAGTGCCATACGTGATACACGCTTGGGCGATCATGTTTCTTTCGATTCAGGACTGACTAGACATAAGATTTTTCTGCTATCCAACCCATCTCTAATACTATCTTATGTAGATACAATTCGTATTCATTGACCGAGCAGCCATTGCTACTCGAGTTATGTTTTTTTTATCACTCCCTGGTCATCGGATTGAGATCAAAGTGTAGTATCTGTTCTCAGATCGCTCGCTTAATGATCGCCTTTTGGCCGAGATTCGATCACTGATACATGCCTGGCACAGGGATTCGTCCCTGCGCTGGTAGTATCATGGCTACGTCTAGCTATGACCAGCTTTGACCAGCTAGGACCAGCAAAGTCCAGCGGCCCGGGTGGAAACACTCGGGTCCCCACGTTAAAAACCGCCCTTGTGTCACAACCTGATTCAGTGGGGGGGTCAAGTAGATACCAAGTGTAGTATTTGTTCTCTTATGACTCAGTTAAGTTCAATACGTGATACACGCTTGGGCAATCATGTCTCTTGATTCATGACTGACTAGGCAGAAGATTTTCCTGCAGTAGGTTGCCATTTCTTTCTGAGGTGGTCTGTCCTGCTATCCGATCCGTTTCTAACACTAGCATTATTAGCAGTTTCCTTATGTTGATGTATTTGCTATTTATTGGCCGAGTAGCCAGTGCTATTCGAGTTTCGCTTTACTTTCACTTTCTGGGATAAAAGTGTACTATCTGTTCCCCTTATCTCTAACCAGTCAGTTAAACGCCACACGTGTGATACACGCGTGAGCGATCATGTCTCTTTCGATTCATGACTGACTAGGCAGATTTTCACGCAATAGGCTGCCGTTCCTTTCTGCGGTAGACTGGTTGCCAACCAAGGCTATTCAACCCATCTTAAATACTAATGGTAATATCAACCGTTTCTTTATAAGGAAAAATTTGGAATTCAATGACTAAGCAGCCAGTGCTACTCGAGTTACGCTTTTCACCACTCCCTTGCTAGGATCAAAGTGTATTATCTGTTCTCCTAATCTCTAATGGTAATTAGTAATAAAAAAAAAAACAAAAAACGTTCATTGAGTTTAAGATTACAGTATTCGGGGAAATATCCACGCAGCGTCTCTTCCAAAATGTATGTGAGCAAAGTGTGATTGGGGTGGGGAGCATGGGAGAGGTAAATAGTGAAGAAAGAGGGTTTGAAGAATTTAACACCCACGGGACATAATGAGGGAAACAGCGAGTAACCTATTGAACACTCTCGTGTAAATGGATGACAGATCGAAGATTGGGAAGGACATTAAAAAAAATGACAACGAAATTGCTAAGAGCTACAAAGGTAAGAAGCTGCAGAGGGCCATGATCGTCTACGTCCTGAAGGGACCCGGCACAAAATAAAGCCGATGTTTTTTAAGTTATAGCTAGAGCGAGAAGAGACGTTTGATTGTTTGGTTATTTTACCGGCATATCAAACATTCATGTGTCATTAATGCTGAAACGGTTGGTTGATTTATTTTGTTCAGAGGCATGACAACCTCTATCGGGCACTCAATTTATACCAAATGGCAAAAATATGGAGGCGCAAACCAGCTTTCAAACGAAATACAGACTGTACAAATCGCTGGTAGTTTTCATTCTCCTGTATGGATTTGAAACAGGGACTGTTGTCAGAAACAAAAGGATCCAAGCGATTTGAGAAAACTCCTTGGCATTTTCTATTAGGAAAAAAACCCCAAAAAACAATGTGTTTGTGCGGAAAAGGGTTGAAAGTTTTGTGGATCATCAGGAACCTCTTCTCGCCACTTTCAAACGGAGAAAATGGCGTGGTTTGGGTACGACAGCCTGTGCAAGAAAGACCATCATGCAAGGCACCGTTGGAGATGGACGTAGGAGAGAACGCCAACGCAAAATGTGGTTGGACAATGCCAAACAATAGACAGGTACGACTATACAAGAATTGCTGATGGCTGCCGTTGATAGACCGTTGTAGAAGAGATTCAATATGGCTTCTGCATTCGGATCCTCATCCCCCCCCACTACAATTGCAAAACTCAAGTCGATGATGACGATATTTTCAGAGTAAATGTCTGTTGTTTTTAGATATATAGTTTATAGATAAGACATATTGTGCTTTCCTCTATAAGTGCTGGAAGCAGACTATTTCTTTCAGGTAGCCTATTATTTGAGAAACACATACATTTTTGAAAAGCATGGTTAAGTTTTGCGCGTTTTTTTTTTTTTTGGTATTCTTTGCAGTTTATTAGGAGGTACTTAATAGTAAGCAATTTATCACAACAGATGCACCGAGGGGCAGTGTCTGCTTTGAGTAAGTAACTGCGTGTGTAAGTTGTGCATTAGGGCAGGTAGATTTTTTTCCTTTCTTTAGAAAATCAATTTTGCACTCGGTGCGAAAGTTCCAGGTTTGACGTGAGAAGTACTGACACCAAAAATCAGATTCGTAGCTTTTACCAATTTTTGAGCATTTAGTTTGAAAAATCGTCTGAAAGAATGTATAGAAATATCTAACTTCCGCATTTTTTTTTTTTTGCTTTCAAACTAGCTTCAAATATGGCAAGAATAAATCCTAATAAAGGTAATATCTTTTGTATTAGATACATTGAATGGAAAAACGTTATTCAAACTAGAATTCGAATTATGAATCGCCAAAGCAAAATATGCTATTTTTCCTCATCCTCCTCCTCCTCCTCCTCCTCCTCCTCCACCACTGTAAATCGGTAAGTATAGCCGAGTGGTTAGATCGTTCGCATTCTGACTATAAGACTCGGGTTCAAATCTCACCATGGTCGATTTAATGTTATTGGACTGGAGGAGTCGATCCTAGCCTGAAAACCAGAGCACGGGTTGACCCAAGCCTTGTGAGTGAAATTGGGTAGACGGAACCCTTCGGGGCCGTCGATAGCCGTTCTAACACGAAGCCACAAGTCATTGTGGCCGAAGGCTTGTTCAAATTGTTTATCACGCTAGATAACACGTTCTTTCCCAGAAACTGTAACTAAGGTCTGCTCAGCATAGTTGCAGTATAACCCACAGGTGCGCTCTGTGGGTGTTGAACAGACACGAATGCGCCTTAGCAAGCGTCTAGCAGCCCGAGCAGACGTGTATCCTCGAATACGCGTGGCCAGTAAGTAAATAAGTAAAAAAAAAAAAAAAACAATTACAAAAACGTCTACCCAATGAATAAGATTTTTGAAATCACTTGATAGATCATAATTAATGAAAACAAAAAATAGATAAACGTATATATAACACCATAATACTGCTGGAGATAAATTATAAGACAAAACGTTTTAAATTTGCGTTGTTTATTAATAATCCCACTAAAACTAAACTAAATGAAGGACTTATTTAATTGCACAACGATTTAGTAATAATGTGCTTCTTTTTGTAATTTGTGGATGCGGTGTTCGAACTGTGTCCTCATCTTTGTTGCTATATTCACGACATTTCAACCATTGAAGTCTTCAGCCTTCTTCAGGTGATTGGAATTTCGGGTCAGAGTGTTCGTGTTCCACGTGCCAAGACGCTTCCCGATATCTCCGTATCAGTTATCTCCCTTTAGTAACTCAACTCTCCAAGTTTTTGTTCACCTCTGCTGTGGCCAGGTATTGAACTCACGACTATTTGGCTCAAGTCACTGGATTCAACCCAACGCTTTTATCCATTCGGTGGAAATAAAGGGTTCGGTTCGAAATTCTAATCAGCTGAAGAAGGCCGGAGTGAATAACGGCCGAAACGTCGTGAATATGACAACAAAGACGAGGACAACAATACCTCTTCTCAGTTTTCAGAGTCGTTTTGGCCGCCTCTTTTTCTTTTGCCAGAGCATCAGTTTTTTTGTTGAGAAAAGATGGATTCATGCCTTTCTCTAAGGGTGATTTACTGCTGAGGTGAACGCAACAGACTTGGTCAGAATTTGAAATTCATTCACCGATAGCCGCTAAACTACTCGCGCATTCGCTAAAATATTGTAAATTAGTGAGTTCAACTGTTTCCACATCAAAACATTTTTTTGCGAAGTCTACCTAAGAATGAGATATTTGAAAAATAAAACAAAACAGATTGTATCTAACAGTTTTTTTTTTTTTTTACATAGAAATTAATTAACACTTAAGTATATATTACAGAATAAGTAGAGAGAGCTTAACTATACAGTTTCACTTCTGTGGGTTCTAATTTAATAAAGCTGTAAGAATATTTTGAAAGTGTTGCTTTAATTTGATATTAGTCAATGTACTATGATTATAATAATTACAGTTCATTTAAGAAACGCAATTAACTAACCATTGGGAGTTTTAAATGACTGCGTTTGCAATTCCTACCAAAGTAAAGGTTTCATATGGCAACAGACATCAGTGCTAAGGAAGATTACAGAAAGTACTATAAAAAAAAACTTGTTGGGAATGAAGGTGAAGGGCAAACGGAATGAAGGTGATGGGCAAACGGAATGAATGAAGGTGAAGGGCAAACGGAATGAAGGTGAAGAGCAAACGGAATGAAGGTGAAGAGCAAACGGAAAGAAGGTGATGGGCAAACGGAATAAATGAAGGTGATGGGCAAACGGAATAAATGAAGGTGATGGGCAAACGGAATAAATGAAGGTGATGGGCAAACGGAATAAATGAAGGTGAAGAGCAAACGGAATGAAGGTGAAGGGCAAACGGAATGAAGGTGATGGACAAACGGAATAAATGAAGGTGATGGGCAAACGGAATAAATGAAGGTGATGGGCAAACGGAATAAATGAAGGTGATGGGCAAACGGAATGATTATTGTTGTGACATAACAATCGTCGCACAAGGCCGAAGTGGAAGTAGGGTTTAGCCGATCTACACTATCCTAAACCTTGTTAATCAAATTCACGACAAATTCATTCATTACAATTTAAAACCAAACAGACTAAAAGTATAAGTCGACATCCTGTGTATATTGTGAATCCTGAATTTCTTTGCATGAATTTTAAACCCTCTTGAAAATTTTACCTGTATATAGTGCGCTGTCACAGAGAGAAGAGGCACGGTGGAGTAATGGATAGCGGCTCGGATTGAGAGCAGAGATCGAATTCCAGTCGAATCCATTACATTCACTTACGCGCTAATACCCTTGGAAAAGGTATGAATCCTCTTTTCTCCTTTCCAGCTATGGGTAAATAGCAGGACAGAAAGGGTTCTATAGACTTGGATGGCAACTGGTCTACCGCAGAAAGAAATGGCAACCTACTGCGGGAAAAAAATCCACCTCGTCAGTCATATATCGAAAGATACATGATCACCTAAGCGTGTATCACGTATGGCACATAACTGTCACGGAGAATACATTATTTTAACCTAAAAAAAGATACCCTTTGTATAGTGCGACCATCTAATTCTTGTGTAAAATACTGATCATAAAAGCGCGCGCTATACTCGGGTATTTTACAGTAATACTCAGAAAGCGAAAAGTTATCGAATGTTTTGTTCCGACTTGAAGGAGGATAATGAAGATATCAACGTAGTAAAACATTGAGGAAACTCACAGCATGTCGAATTATTCAGCAAAACTAATTACATTTATCGTATAACATTTGAGTATGTGAATTTTCTGAGATAAGACATTGCTAAATATTTTTCATCTTTTTTTTTACTAATAGTATATTTGTGATACTAGACAAATACTCTTTTACAAACAGAACATTACGTTCTCTTACTGCTCTAAAATTTCTGTTAAACATTTTCTGTTAGACCCCTGTTTTATGAATTTCAACAAGTCACTAAGCGCTACATAATTTTTAAAAGAAACGCAAAGGTGGGGTGATATTTCACGGTGTCTGGAGAACGTCTACATACGTCAACGGCAAGCAATATAAATTCTATAAAAATGTTTATGTCCACAGCAATGGAAGGGTTAATTGATTATGATTTCTCCGAAGAACATGGGTATTATTAAGCGCTGTTTTTTTCAACCACTTATAAGCCAATAATCCTCCCGTTAAAATAATCGTATAAACTATTTCTCAGATTTGCCTACAGGTTGGAAATTTAAAAAATGATCAGGCTCATAGATTGGAACTTATAAACAACATCCAACATAGGACAAAGTATTCCTTCTGTGTATGGGGCCTTAAGACTAGTGTCTAAAAGATTTCTTTCATGAGAAGATATAAACAGAATTTTTGTCCGAATCAGGGCGGGGAAATTCGCGAAAAAACAAAAAAGAAAGAAAAAAAGTACTATCAGAAAAGAACCGAAGACAATTACAATCTCCGAGAACAATCACCGTCATTATTCGGCGTGATTATATATATAGCTGGCCACTCGTATTCGAGGAGACCCGTCTACTTTGAGCAGATATGAATGTACGTGAGAGATTCATGGAAAATTGAAGTTTAAAAAACAGTAAAATCGACCTTGCTAACCGAACGCTCCTCTGTGGCCGAAACGGTTAAGGCACGTCAGGCTATATGACGGTTCCGTATAGGATACAGGTTCGATTCCTGTCGGAGGACGAATATTTTCTCGGACATTCAGGCCGGTAAATGTTATTAATACTGTTTATTATAAAACAGAGTATTTACTTAAATATTTGTATCCAAAAAAAGAATGTATAAACATAAAATGTCATTCATATATATATATATATATAGGTTTTGTAGTGCGTATTCAATTTATGTGACGTTACATAAATTGAATACGCACTACAAAACCGATATTAAAATAACCTGATCCTAAGTGCGAAATTCCTGATAATAATTGTGACAATACTATTATTATTGAACAATTTAGTTCATGCCACTTTTCTCCAGTACAAGAACGCACATTTTTCAAATTTAAAAAAATTCAACCTCAGCGTTGTGTCTGCAGCGCTCCAAAATTATTCTTACATTTAACAATATCTCATTCCTAAAAAAGCACTCTTTCGGACCACAATATCTTTCGATGTCGCATTACTATTCGGAGTTTAACAAAAACACACTAATATGTCTACCTGAGGATGGTCGTTCAAAACGACTGAAAGCCGGCTCGTACAAAAAAATAAGACCAGATAAGCCCGGAATTTATGAACAAGGATCACACCATTCATTAACAGATTCGAAGTTGGTTGTAATTTATTATTAAATATTGTTTGTGAGAGTGATTCTCGCCATATAACTAGCTTCAGTATTTGTTTTTCGTTTGAATGATTTACGTTATATATATATATATATATATATTTGCTAACCCTTTTTCATTCAGCTGACCATTTATTTTGCTTAATATAAAGATACAGTAAATTTTAAGCTTTGTGAGCATTAAGAAAAAAAGCCTGCGAAGGATGTGAAGACCGATTTAAAATGTACCTGTACATTTTGTGACATTCTTTATCTCATGTGCATTTGCCAAGCTTATATGCATTTAGTCTACAGGCACTCAACAATGGAAAATAATGTAGACTTCGGGGCACATTTGTCGACTGGAAAATCCGGTATAATTAATCCAAAAAAAAGTAGATGTTAGCAGGTTTAAGAAAAGAGAAACAGACAGATTTAGTCGCTGGGCAGAAATGTGATGGGATGGTGTTCAGTAGGGAGGTTAGAATATGAAAGCTTATGACCAATACACAAAGGGGAATGTCAAATACTACTTTACGGGGGGCACTGCAAGGTACAGTGGGAGGACGAGGGAGAAGCAGACGCTTAAGTGTAGATAGCTTTCTGGAAGGTTATTTCAAGAGTAAGATCGCTATTTCATTGCGGGCAGACGAAGGCTTGGAGCAGACGTTTCAGTCACCACCTCCCCACTACCAAGTAGAGAAGATTTTAACAGGGATTTAAAATAGTCGGTGTTGAAGGTAACACTTTTAACAATGCCAGAGCAAAAGGGTTCAAGTTTATTTATGTCAGGTGAATTTAAAGCAATGCCAGCAAAAATAAAATGGAATATATTTAAGATTTACTAAAAGTGTAGGATTCTTAACAGCAAATAAGGACTACAGTTACATTTACCGGGCACGCTGCAATGTGGCAGTAGGAAAAGTAGATCTACTGCAAGATTTGGTGCAAAGGGTGATTTTTTTCCAGTGCGCTCACGTTAATACCGAGTGTGACACATGGTCAGTTTAAAGTGGGTTTAACGGCAATACTGTGGAAAAATCTCTCCTTTTGGGGGACGCCTCAGGCACCCCAGATCCCTCCTGAAGGAGGGGTAAACCGAGAAAATATTTTGAGTAGGGAAATGTTTTCTTCTTTTACTGAAGTTCAACATATACAGGGCTTGAGAGTCATTCAAGGTAGAGAATTACTGAAGGTGGTGTGTGATATGAATTTAAAAAAGGAAGCGATAGGAAGTGAGGATTATGTACGTAATGAGGCTAGATAACTATTGATTCTTGACTTGAAGAAGATAGGGAAGCATCCACGTGGGAGTCACTTCCGCAAAGTAGCAGATTAGAGATTTATTTCAGGTCGTAGAAAAACGATCTGCTTTAACTTATTTACGCTTTTGTTATTTCGTAAACTATATATTTCGGAAAAAATACCAAAGTGACCCCATTTTTTCCAATGGCACGAAGCGGAGCAACTGTATAGAATCAACTCTTGCGTCTACTGCAAGAAAAGTTTGTTCACTGTGTTGTACCAGAAGATTTTTATTTTCTCTCCCCGGCCGGCCGTCGTCTTAATTTCAACCAGCCACGTAGCGCATCACACACACATTTTACAATACTTTATATAAATAAATAAAAATTGTCTTTTTTTTCCCAGCTATCTGTATTCACACAAGTATTTTCTGTTGAATTATGTTATTCTTTACCTGTGAATAGACGAGTAAATTCCATTTTTTTGAAAACGTTGAAGTTATTTATTCTGAACGTTTTCCTGTTGGTCAGCAACTAATCTTAATCTACTCTCGCTACAGATTGGTAGCCAGGAGCAATCTTGTCCAATACAAACTGTAGCACTGATAAGTTAATGGCCAAAATGCTGAAATCTAACAGCTTTCCTACCGCCGTTTTGCAGCATGCCCAGTAAATGCAACTCTAGCCAATGAAAGTAAACCGAAAGAATTCAGTCTCAGAGGAGATCATGTAGAAAACCCTGAAATAGCAGTCCGCTTAAGTACTAATCTGATTACTTCATTTAGACCTTGACACAATTTCAGATTATAAAAGAAAAAGACGCTAGCTTCGTAATTCTGCTTGAAAAATACTCTTCACAAGGCCTTTGTCCTATTTAAATTTCCGGTTCCGTCTTGGGATTCGAGACAGAAAAGATGATTTAACAGCAAGAAAGAGAAAAAGCAATTAAACAATTTCAAATTTTCTTATTGAAAAGAGGCGGCAGCAATAGAAAAAAAGTGAATATTCTATAATTAAGAATCATTATTCATTGGACAAGAGAGAAAAGGAGTTTGATTTTATCTGTTGAGAGAGAGAGTGAGAGACTTGGCATTGAATTTCTCCACAGAGAATACGATTTCGCCTTTGGCAAACGGTAAGTGGACAATTCAAAATTCTTTCATAGAAAACTTAATTTAATAGTGATTTAATGAAAACAGAAACACTGAGTTATTGTCAGTTTTCGCTTTTGTGAGCAGAAGGTTGAATGCGTTTAAATTTGAATTTCATTCTCCGTGAATATCTCGGTAAAACAAATAAAAAAAGTAAAATAAAATTAAAAAAATAGATAAATAAAGCAAACAGAAAATTTACTTTTTCATTTTGTTTTAAGTTCTATGGCTCAGTCTTTTTCAAAGTATATAATAAAGAATAGGACACGTTAAGTACTTCTTCGTTTTTGAAATGATAAACAAACTGAATTTTCTTTTTCAAATGCAAACAAAAGGAAAACATAAAACAAAATTATGTTAAAATTAAAGACGTACTTTTTTATTTTTTATTTATTTTGTTATATGTACCATAATTATTATACCCCAACTAAACTGATCAACTGTCTAATGAAAACAATTTTTCCTCCTCAAAGAAAAATCAGTTTATAGATATAGAAAGCTAGCAAGTATTTGCTTATAGTATTATTTCATTTTTTTTTAATTATTATTACGTCATATAGTCTATTCATTTTCGTCTTCTTTACTCCTGTGAAAATTCTAAGGAGTTATTCTCTCAAAAGTCTTTTATTTATTTTTCTAATTAGAAAAAAAAAATGGCAATCGAAGAGAGAGAATGAAGGAATATGAGAATAAAAAAATTAACGGAAAATTAATCCTGCTGGCGAAATACGAAGATGGAATGAACGTCTTTTGTGTTGCTATTTGAAAAGGAAATTCCTTTTAGAAATTCCAGAAGGCTTGGAAATAAATAAAAAAAGAAAAAAAGATTTCATCAGCACAAGAATTCTAGATTTTGGATCTAACATCTATGGAAGAATTTCTTTATTACCTCTTTTCTTTGCTTAATATTTCGTCTTGTCTTGAAAATAAATTCGGATTTTTGCAGTGTTTGAATATCTTTAGTTGCATAAAAAAAAAATTATCACCGCAATCTTACTGAAGAACGACACGCAGCATAGTATAGCAGACTCAATGAAATCCACAATTTCCATATTCCAGAAAATGCCCAAGAACACAAGAGAATAAAACACGAGACTTAGATGAACTGGCGGGTGAAAGAAGGAATTTTGATTTAAAAGATTCATTAAGCAATAATCAGGTCAGTGAGTTGTCTTGACATCGCCTCCTTCATCACCATTTTCTTTTTTATTTCATTGCATTGTTTAATAAAATAAAATAAATAAAAAAAAACTGTCCACGTTTAATAAATTATATTACAAAACGGTGACTTGCTATCATTTATTTTTATCCAATGCCGGATTTACCTATAGGCTTAGCAAGCTGAAGCCTGGAGCCTCAAAATCTAGGGGGCCTCCAGCCAAAGTGTATAATAGTTTTTGACACTGTCATAAGCCTTTACACATGATGTCATAACGCATTTTAGACGCTAAAGAACACTTCAGTCATTTTCCTTACATTCCATTTCAGAATAATTCTGTCTTAAGCAGATAACTCGACGCTAGCATTGATTTTTTTTTTAATTTTAACTTTCATGCATTTTTTTTTCAATCACATTCTGTATGTAACAATAACATCTTATGTCCTTTAGAGGAGGAATTGTCAACTGTGGAATTTTAAACACCCGTCATCATTCTCGGATTTATTCAAATTGTTTAATTTAACTCTTCCATTTTCCTCTACTCGTAAGAATGGGGATTTTGTGGGGGATCACAAGTGGAATAGCTTTGGGCCTCTTTATCTAAATTCGGTCTTGTTTATATCAGATTAATAATTTACCTGCTAGGCTTGGACTGATATAAAACAAAGCCAATTTTATGATATTTCACGAAATTTAATTTTTTTTTTCTGTCTGTCATTGCATTTTAAAATAAAAGAACATGGCGCCTAATAACGTTTGACATAATCGAAATCCCGGATTAAGAATAAATCCATTAATTCTTTAAAAATTGCTTTGTTTACGTTTCGGATATGGAACTGTGAAGATTTGAGCTGAGGGAAGAGGACGTACTTTTCTTAACACTTTCACTGCTACTCATTTGCCCAATGCAATTAGATACGAAACTACCATAACGTAGAGAAAAATGGAGGCTGACTAATAATTTGCATGATAGAACAGTTAGAATTTTCCGTATTTTTACGATAGATGGCGCAACGGGACACTGATAGCAGCGGTATGCAAAAAAAACGTAGGTTTCCGTACTTAGCCAGCTGAAGCAAGATAAGAAAAACGAATATCTCTGTAATTAGCAGCGGAAGTGTTAAAGAGGTTTATAAAGGGCCTTTCTTATGCCGAAGTCATCGAGCGGTAAATCTTGCAGGAGCAAAGGGGGGCACAGGCTCGATCCTTTGTCGGGTTACATACTTTATTTACTTCGATTTCTTGAATGCGCAGATCGTAGACGTCATACACACGGTTTGATAAATAAATGAAAAAATGATGTATATTTCAGCTATGAAGTGTCTAATATAATAAAGTATGAATATAAACGTTGTTCTTAATGGATACCCATATTTGAGTAGACCCTCCGTGTATTTATTCGGAGGCCGTCGAGGTCGAATAGCAGGAGGAAGAGCGACGTGGCCGAAACCGCACCGAGCCCACCAACAACCGTCCCCGCCGGTAACCCCGAAACGACGTCCGCGCCGGCCTGTGATGGGCTTGCCGCTGCCCGAGGAAGCGGGCAACAACCAAATCGAGTTTGGGCCACGTTCGGCAGCATAGGACTGAGTCCCCCCCCCCGCGATCGCGGTGAGCAGTCGCACCCGTTTACCCCTGGGCGGTTTCACGTTCTCTTGAAATCTTTCTTCAAAGTTCTTTTCAACTTTCCCCTCGCGGTACTTGTCGACTATCGGACTCGTCCCGGTATTTAAACTTCGATGGAGCTTACCATCCGAACAGTTTATTCTCATCTCCCGGTCGGAATAGTCGAGAAATCTTCTTAAAGAAAAATATGCGCTCTCCGGCACTATTCAATTTTGCTTGACCATTGACGCAATTCCTGACCCAAAGAACGTCGGATCTAATAACAGTTTCTCCTGCAGAGGTGTGTAGGGGGTATATTTTCCTTAATAACATTTCTCGAATATTCAGACCGGTATATGAAAAGAAATAAATCTACTGTTTAATAAATAAACGGAATGTCTACTCAAATATGAGTATCCACTAAAAATAACGTTTAAGTAATAAAACCCGCCGGATAAAAAAAAAAAAAAAAATCATCATTCTTCGGAAATAAATATGGGCGCTTCGACCTGGTGTAATGGTTAACAAGCTTGTCTCGCTAGATCAATTACGATTGAATAGTGAGATCGATCCTCACTGACTGCCCTATTCTTTCAGCCTTGTGCCATATCTAAGCTTAGAAAATCATTACGGCACTTCGACGAAGTGTAATGGTTAACAAGCTTGTCGCGATAGAACAATTACGATTGAATAGTGAGATCGATCCTCACTGACTGCCCTATACTTTCAGTCTTGTGCCACATCTAAGCTTAGAAAACCATTACGGCACTTCGACGAAGTGTAATGGTTAACAAGCTTGTCGCGATAAAACAATTACGACTGAGCGGTGATTTCGATTGTCACTGGGTGTTCCATACTTCCGGTTTTGTGCTAAGATTCGAAAATCATTTAGAGTACTTCGACGTGATGTAATGGTTAGCGAGCTTTCTTCACTAGATAATTTACGGCGGAGTAGCAAGTTTGGTCTTCATTGGGTACCCCGTACTTTAGGCCTTGTGCCACATCTAAGCTACACTTAGAAAACCACTATGTAGAAGTGTCAATAATTCTTGAACGACCAATATCTAGTCAGGCCCTCATATTTTAGCCTTCGAGGAACGAGTAAGACATGGGTCCCTCATAATTTGCGTGCGATAAAATCGGTGATTTGTAAGAACGAAATGTTCGCACTTGATCAGGAAGTGCTTCTCCATATATCGAGCAGAGAAAAAGAAAGAAAACAATAGCCAATGTATAATACTATCGTTTCTCTTCTCGTCACATATATGTATAGCCTGAGGAGTTCTTCGACTTCTTGTTGAGGTTGGGAGGCTTTGATTAGCTTCAACAATGAAATACTAATTAGCTTTCTATCGTGTCATCACTACAGGAGGAAATAGAATATGAAATGCTCATTCAAGCAAGAGAAAAAGGAAACACAATGTGTTTGAATAGTTAAATAACTTGGCAGGCATCCAAGTCTATGGAAGGAGGCGCTGGAAGAGTGGAATTTGTCAAAACCTAACCTGGATGCACTTTTGCCTCGTTTCACTTACCCGGTCTCCTACGATATATGTTCAGTAGTAGGCCTTAACCGAGGAAAGATTCATGATATGGGTGTATGCTGTTGTTGGAATGTCACTTTAGCTGCGTGACACAGTTCAAGTGATACCACATGATTTGACAATGCCTGCTCGAAGGAATGTGATAGACACAGATTATTGCAAGTCACGAATACAACGAGAGGAGAGTTGCAATGAGAAACTGACCCAAAGAAACAGAGGAAAGGAGATTGCTGCGGAAGACATATTTCTTGTGGTGTAGCTCAGGTAGTGCCTGATTTACGCTTTTGCAGGTTGCAGACTCGGGCTTCAAAATCAAGGGAGCCTCTATCTAAGGTGTATAAAATTTTTGCCTTTTTTTTTTTTTGTTTTTTTACACATGCTGTCATAACACATAATCCGAAACAATCCTTCACTAATGTTCCTTAGATTCGATTTCAGAATAATTCTATCTTAAGCCATTGATTTCTTTATAGATTTAAAAAAATATTAACCTTGATGTATATTTTCAATCATATACCGTATTTAACAATAACATCTCTTATTGAAAAGGAATTGTCAACTGTGTAATTTTAAACACCCGTCATGATCCTTGGCTTTAGTCAAATTGTTTAATTTAATACTCTTCCGTTTTTCTTCTACTCGTGAGAATGGGAAATTTGGAGAGGCCTCACAAGTGGAATAGCCTAAAGCCTTTCTTCATCTAAATCCGGTCCTCACCTCAGGAGCGGGGTTTTTGCTTTGAATAATTATTTCAACCATATAAAAAGCTGACGAAGTGAAAATAAATACTACATCTTTGGTAAACCAAATTTCTACATTAAATAAAATCGTATCAGCTCAATACTAAAGCAATACATTTTTGTAATAAAAAAAATAAAAATTACCAGCAATAAAAATTTTGTCGGCATTAAATAACCCGTTGAGTTGTTGATATACCGTAAAACAAACTAAACCAAAACCAGAAAATATTTTGGATTTTAAGAATATTTTTTCATTTATTTACATATTCATGACGTTTCAATCCCTGGCTACAGCTGAGGTGAACAAAAACTAGGAGAGTTGAGTTAAAGGGCGATAACTAATACTGAGGCATCCGGAAGAGGCATGGCACGTGGAACTAGAAGAATATCCCCCCCCCCGGTGGGCGAAATAAAGGGTTCAGTTTGAAATTCCAAATCACCTGAAGAATGCCGGAGCGTACAACGTCGGAAATGTTATGAATATGGCAATGAAGATGAGGACAACGGACCGGACACCGTAAATAGTGTAAATAGGAATTTGAGGCCAAGAAAATACGCCATGCGACTAACACAGGATTAAATGCGGTTCTGTAGTAGCTGATTTTAATAAGACTACATGGCAAATTGAGGGAGGAATTGAAAAATAACAAATACATATAAGCCCTAAAAACAAAACAAAAAAAAATGCTGTACCTAATGACTTTTTTCTACAAGGGCTCAATCGAGCCTCTCGGTGCCTTTATTTGGTGGGGGGGGGCAGTTTTTCTAACTTGTCATTTAGATGGCTTGTTTACCCCCCCCCTCCCCGTCACCAGAGGAAAAGTGCTCTGGCGGAATATTTTACACACCAAGGCCACACAAATTTAAGTTCAGGGTGAGAGTGACAAAACAGAAGGCAAAACAAAAATGACAGTAATCTTTACCCCAAAGGTAAAGCGGTAACCACCCCTCTGTCTTTCCTCACCCATGATTGTCACATCAAAATGTCCCCTCGATTGTCCCAGCCTGTCACCAATATTTACTGCCTGATCTCATTATAAAAAAAAAAAATAAAAAAAAAGTGATAAGCATTGACCTCTTTTAACCTGGCCCCAAGGAAACTTTATATTTTTTTCCTTGTTTCTGAACACTGTGATTTCTAATCTGACCTTTGACTTTAAAGAAAAGGTAACTCTTTAAATAATTGTCTGCCTTCTTAGGCAGAAAAGAGGTAATAGCTGTATTATAATCATCATGGATCAGGGGACTTTCGACTTGAAGCAACCTATTTCCTATTTCTTATTACACTGAGCCCAGAAAGAAATGTACTTAGAAAGTTGCTAAGGTCAAAAACTTAAAGCGGGGCAGAGAGAAGAGAAAAATTGATTGGTCATTAAATTCTGTTTGGTGTTGAGATATTTGATGTTATTTTTAGTGAATAACAAGCAGATTTTTTTTTCTCTTTTTAATTGTTTCTTTGCTGCGATGCCATGTTGATTAATGTTAATGAGGGAAATGTAATGGTTCAAAGGTCACAAAGCCTCCCTTTATTCAAAGAGAACAAATTAATTTAAATGACCGGTTAGGTTTAATTGGGTTAGTGGTTAACTTAAATCAAGGTGTTCCATGGGAAACTAGAAAATGTCTGACGAAATGACGACAGAGTAAAAAGGGTAGCGATTCATTGGACAGAATTGGAAGATGAAAGACGAAATTTGAAGCAAAGTACTCTTATGGAAGTTAAAATACGGACAATGGACGAGAGGACAACTGACTCATGTCCATTTGTCAAGGAATGAGATATACTGAGAAGGAAAGAATTTATAAAGAGAGTGAGAGGTGCAAGTGTGGAAGAAACTAGCAAGTGGCAATCGAAAAAAAGTTTTTAAAAAAAAGAGAGAGGAGAAAGATGAGAGAGGAGAAAGAAGGGAGGGAGGGAGGGGGAGGGAGAGAAAGAGAGAGAGAAAGAGAGAGAGAGAGAGAGAGAGAGAAAGAGAGAGAGAGAGAGAGAGAGAGAAAGAGAGAGAGAGAGAAAGAGAGAGAGAGAGAAAGAGAGAGAGAGAGAAAGAGAGAGAGAGAGAGAGAAAGAGAGAAAGAGAGAGAGAGAGAAAGAGAGAGAGAGAAAGAGAGAGAGAGAAAGAGAGAGAGAGAAAGAGAAAGAGAGAAAGAGAAAGAGAGAGAGAAAGAGAGAGAGAGAGAATGAAAGAGAGAGAAAGAGAATGAAAGAGAGAGAAAGAGAATGAAAGAGAGAGAAAGAGAATGAAAGAGAATGAAAGAGAGAGAAAGAGAATGAAAGAGAGATGTCAAAGAAGAAAAAAGAGGATAAAAAAAAGATGGTGACAATGAGGTATTAGTAGATATAAAACAGTCGTAGAAGTTCAGAAGAATGAACGGTGACTCAAGTCACGTGGGCTGCCATCAGTCAATTTTCAGACATGGAAAATTCTCAGGGCTCAAACAAGAAAAAGCTAGGATATATTTGAAACAGTTTCCAAGCACAGAACAATAGCAATAAACCGCCTTCATCTGATCCACATCCCTTTGGATGGATGTGACAAGGAGAATTGGGAGAAAGCTTAATCTCCAGTTGATCCGTTCAGATTTCAGAGTTTCCAATTCGAGAACCCCAAATCCATTCATCAAATTCTCCAAGTTCCTGCAGACAGAACATTTCTCAACATCTGGACACACACACTGACCAAACACTACAAACATCCCGTCTACTCATGCCCAAGCCCACAGCATCAGGGTAAGAGAGGTCACGTTGAAGTTGTAACTCTTGGACACAACCCCCTACCTAGCTATGCCTTTAAAATGTCCTTTCCAACACCCAGGATTTACAGAGGCACAATAGAAACGTGAAAGACAAACTATTCTTGAGGAATAATAAATTCCAACTTGTCCAACACTCCTTTTCCACGGTGTTATCAGTTCGAAAGACAATATTTATTTGAAATGGACTAAATTCCTGTGAATTAGCTCCCTGACCGCCGTCACAGTGAACAGGACGGCTATTACAATGCAATTTCACTTTGAACCTCAAGTGAAACTCAGACACACAATCCACTGCTAAAGATACAACAAAAAGTTGTCAGCTCATTCTAACACACCAGAAAGTACGCAATGTTTCTTTCTAACCATGTTTTTCTTTTACAAGAATCAGATTTTATATATATATATATATATATATATATATATATATATATATACATATCTCAAGGAAAAGCTTTACTTGTCGAAATAAATCATGATTTATAAGCATGTTTTGGAGATGTGTTAAGCTTTTCCTTGAGATAGATATATATATATATATATATATATATATATATATATATATATATATATATATCATCAGACCCAAAATAAAAATGGTTTAAATTTATCCAGAGAAAATAATAATAGGAAAATGGTCACAGGAAGTTGAGGTGTCTGACCTAAAAATATATTTTCATATATATATATATATATATATATATATTATAGACGCACACATTTTATTTATATATATATACACACACACACATTTTATATATATATATTATAGACGCACACATTTTATATATATATATATATATATATATATACATACATACATACATACATACATACATACATACACACATTTTTATATATATATTATAGACGCACACATTTTATATATATATATATACATACATACACACATTTTTATATATATATATATATATATATATATATATATTGCTGATATCCCCTGAGGAGTGGACGGATTGATTGCTGAAGAGTTTGTCCGTGAAACCCTAGAGTCAGGATGCTGAAGGTAACATGAATCAGCTAAGTGAGACATTTTATATTTTTTTTTATTTATCCTATGTCAGGAAAAACAAATATGTTGGTGAAACCAACAGACAGCTTACCAAAAGACCCAAGTGCCTAATTCAGAGAAAATCTCAAACAAGGAAAGCAAAGAAAAAGTCCTAAATCCAAACGACTATTTACTCAGTAAAGAAAAGTACTCAACACCTAGGTTACCTAGACAGAGCAAAAAACACTTCACAACATTAATTCTTATCAAAGGATATCCCAAGGTATTACCCGAGTTTCACATGATCATCAGATGACTATATATATATATATATATTACATTAATTTTAACTTAAGCTAAGATTAACTATACATAAATAAATAAAAATCCAGTGTGCAGCACCATTGAAAGGTGGGTGCCTGAAAACTATACTATGAGTTGCACGATGTCCTGGGTATGACGACAAACTATGTCCGAGTCCTGGGTAAGACGATAAACTACATCCAACAGCAAGACCTCTGATCAGGAGGTTTTGAGGTGCATGTAACAACCTCTTGCTTGCTGGTGTTCTCAAGTTTACACTGACCTGGGGTGGTAACACCTGTTAGGGTCTCAGCTATGGGCAAATAGTTAACTTCCCAAACCGTGTTCAAAACATGTAAAAAAATAGGTTTTAATACCAGCAAAACATTTTTGAAAAAAAAAAAAATTGATTTTTTGAAAAAAAAAAAAAAAATTACCTGTTATACATTTTTTTTTAAAATAATATTACCAGCTATACATTAAAAAAAAAAATATTACCAGCTATATATCTTTTTAAAAAAGAATCTTACCATATATACATATTAGAAGGAAAATTATTAACAGAAATAGACTTTTGAAGGAAAAAAATATTACCAGAAATAGATTTTAGAAAAAAACTATTACCAGAAATAGATTTTAGAAAAAAACTATTACCAGAAATAGATTTTAGAAAAAAACTATTACCAGAAATAGATTTTAGAAAAAAACTATTACCAGAAATAGATTTTAGAAAAAAACTATTACCAGAAATAGATTTTAGAAAAAAACTATTACCAGAAATAGATTTTAGAAAAAAACTATTACCAGAAATAGATTTTAGAAAAAAACTATTACCAGAAATAGATTTTAGAAAAAAACTATTACCAACAATAAAAATTGTTGGCATTAAATAACCCATAACAAAATAAACCAACCAAACCAGAAATACTTTGTAAAAAATTATTACCAGCAATAAATGTTTGAAGAAAAATTATTACCAGCAATAAAAATGCTGTTAGCATTAAATGACCCATTGTGGTTGATATGCCATAAAACAAACCAAACCAAATGAGTTGCACGACTAGCAACAAAGTCCCAAGTCAGCATGACGGAGAGGTTTGAGGATACTGGCGTTGTTCCAACTACTGATCATGACAGATGATACACACATCTTCCAGAAACAGTAATTAAGCTCATTGCTTCTGTGGCTGTTTAAAAAGGTGTGCCTTGGCAGGCGTTTATATTAGGGAATAACACCCCTCACCTCCTCCCAGATGGGTGAATTTGGAAATGGGCAGCTGGAAATTCAACTGTTGTCTACCTTTGTGAGCAAGAATAACATTACATCATAAGAGTTAAAAAAAAAAAAAAAAAAAAAAAAAGTAAAATGACAGTGCCTTTAGAAGAGTTGGCCCATTGCAACTCTGTTGATTCTGTGGTTTCAGATCTATTGTCAGCTCCTCCCCACCGCCACCAAAGAAGAGTACAAGATAGATGACTTTATACAAATAAAAAGGCCAAGGTGCAATTTTGGCTGCCTATTAGATATATGCATGCAAAAAAAATAAAAAAAATAAATAAATAAATAAATAAATAAATAGAAATAGAAAATTTAAAAGTTAGAGAAACAGGTAAGAAATGTGTGGCAGACGTATGGTAAGGTAGCTGACCTTTAAAGACAAGAAAAGACATCCAGAATAGAGCAGGCCTCAAGAACACGTCAAAGAGTTGAGGTAGCAAACCCATAGAAATTAAAAAGTTTATATATAAAATCCCCAGCAGTGTATGGGAAGGCTTGGTTACAAGCTTAAAAAAAAAAAAAAAAAAAAAAAAAAAAGTTAAAAAAAAAAAAAATAGATAAGAAAGCGGTGGGGGAGAAATTATTTCAAGTCATAGTATTAGCAACAGTACCATTTTTCGTGGCATCTGTCAGGAAAACGACTCCTCAAGCATACCTCAAACTGCCACTGCCCTTCCTTCTATTGCATCTTGGCCCACCCCATTGAGGAAAGCGAAATCTTTAGAGGCTGAATTTCAAAGTTAATGTCAAAACAAAGTTTGTGTAAGAGCAAAAATTATCAAGGAACCCATTCACTCAAACATATAAACACACTAAGCAACCTTTCATCTTGGCCAAGCAAACTTTGTGATAAAGGAACAAGACCAACAATGATGTAACAGACTTGTGCTTATTAGAAATAAAAGTAATCACATTACGAACAAATTTGTCAGTGTTAGAGAACTCAACTTTTTGGGGGTTAAGATACCTGAGGAAAAGTCTAGAGAACTGTAACTACAGTCAAAATTATCACACATTCTTTTTTTGAGAAAACTTCAGTGTCCTTCAAGAGAGAATTATGATGAGGTGGGAGGGGTAGAGATCATTGGAATTTCTCCCTTGCAGATTATTCTATCTACAGGGTGCGATGGATAAATTGCCATCTAAATGTTGCAAAAATGAAAATAACACTGACATTTTAACAGATATATTTACCGAAATGACACAAAAATATCTTGAAATACTAAAGAGTAAATTTATTCAATAAAACCGCCATTGGCTTCAACCACGGCCTCCGGACGACTTCAAAATCACCTGCATCTCTTCTGTATGGTCTCCTTGTTTAATTTGGTGAATGCAGTCATAATCCTTGCCTTCAGTTCATCTTTGGTTTTACAAGGAATTTTGTTGGTATCACGCTCAACTGCACCCCTTCACATAATAATCAAGAGGGTTGCATTCGGCAGAGTTAGGTGGCCAGATTTAAGGTGTGAAGTGGCCACAGAATTGTCTGACAGCCATGACTGGATTCTCTTGCTTGTGTGACATGGTGCAGAGTCCTGTTGCCAGACAGAGTCTTCCAGCAGCCACTCTCTTGACCCAGGGCAGCACTACCTCCTCAAGGCACTATGTTGAGAACAAGGCCCCGTGGGAAGATGAATGGCGGCATAATGTAACCATCACTAGTGATCACTCCAAACCCCTTCGTGATCACTCCAAACCCCTTGGTAATCATGATTAGACTCATCCGACTCTTTCCAAATTCTCTGCACTGTTATTGATTGATACACAGGCCCTCCAAAATGTTCATATTGGAGCTTATGGCACAAACGTCAAGCAGTACAACATGCCATTTCCAAATTGCATCATGAAGCTCCTTTTCTCACAGATGGTGCCCAACTGACCCTACTATACTGTGCGATCAACAAAATAAAAAAAAACAAAAAACAACACCCATGTGAGAAATTAAAAATATAAAATGGCGACAATTTGCTCATCGCACCCTGTATATCTGCAAAATGGGGAGCTGTCAGGTTTTATTTGTACCTAGATATTTTTATTTATTTATGCGCAAACAGGTAATGGGACAGTAATCCATAACTTAGTAATGCCCTTGGATACATATTTCAAACATTGGATATGAAAGGCACAGCATGGCTACGTGACAACAGTGTGAAAGTGACTGAAGCCGAGATGTCATATCAGGACCAATAACATTGCAGATTCTTTGGATTTTATAAAGAATCTCTAAATATATAGCAGGAACACCAGACCATATGTGACAGCAATATTCCAAGTATGAACATATGGTAGACTTATGAATTTGTAAGAGAGATTCTGGAGAAAAAACAAATGTCTAACATGACACAGTGAACAAACTTTTTTAGCAAGCAGACCTAACAAGTAATTCAATATAATCTTCCCACTTCACGTCAGCATAGGACATTAGCTTAAGATGCAACGAGTCACACTCCTGGAGATTAGCATCAGCCATACTGATAGAAGGTAGAAAAATCATCTCTCAGATGATTAATCGAAAGTAGTTCTGTTTTGGAGGCTTTCAAATTAATGAGACACTCCCTGCTCGGTTAACAGATTTTTGGTCACTTTGGATATCAAGTGCTATTTCGACCATTATGAACTGATTAGACCTTACAGGGATATTACGTATGTTTTTTTATCTTTTTTCCCCCTCCTATTCACGCAATATTACAGCCTATGAGAACATCTTTACAGCAGAAATGAAATCTCTTAGATGAGGAATGTATTTTTCTTTTTAGCCTTTAGCACTGTTCCTATTATTAATATTACTTCCTTTAGCAATATGTTCCTTTTCAAAGCCTCTCAATTGCAGTATCCTCCGTGTTAATTCCATTCAAAGTTGTTTTCTGCTGCCATAGCAGGATATGAAAACACAACTATGAAATTCAAACACAGGCAGCAGCAAAAGTTACATGCAGAGTAATATTGGTCTTTGTTATACAGTACCTTTCTGCATTCGGGCAGAGAGGATCCCCAGATGAGGCTATGTCAAAGGGCAGAGTCTCGTCTGGAGAGGTAGAGACCCCGTGTATGTGGGCTGAGGCTACGAGCTCGGATAACCTGCATTAAATTCGGCCTTGTGCCACATCTGACCGTGTGAGGAGGTTAGTGAATATCTTCACTGTTGATGTCATGCCTGTCAAACTCTCTGGGCAGAGAGGAACCAAGAAGAGGCAATCTCGAAGGGCAGAGTTTCCTCTGGGGATTGTAGACAGATATCCGACCCAGTGTATATGGGGTCTACGGGGAATTTTTGTTCGAGCATATGGGCTCGGAAACCCCACAATAATTCGGCCTTGTGCAACATCTGACCTGCATGGTGAGGTTAGTGAATATCTTCACTGTTGATTTCACTTGTGATTCATTTCTTGCTCACCACTATCAGTTAAGTACTTACTACATGCCGCTGGCGAATCTTGTATGTTGTTTCTGTTATAAATATCACCATTTCATTTCCAACTTTCATTTTAGTTATTCTTATTCAATAACCTTTTCCTAGGTTACAACAGTCATATAATCTTATTCTTTTTTTTTCTTTTAGTATTGCTCAGTTATTACCCATCCTCCTTTCACTCTGTCTAAGGCTATACTACCCAGACCAGGGATTGAACTCACAATTACTATATCATGAATTTACTGAACAGATGCTTTCATTTATTGGGATATTGCCCAACTATATATACAGTAAAATAGTCTGTGGATGACAATATATATGCTTCTGAAAAATTCTTTTGGTTGAGCTCTCAGGGGAGAAAGTGTGAGTTTATAAACAGTGATTCACTTCTAGCAGTTGATTACTTACTACACACTGCTGGCAAATCTTATATGTTCTTTCTATTATAAATGTTAACGCTCCATTTCCAACCTTCATTTTGGTTATTCTTATTCAATAACCTTTTCCTAGGTTATAACAGTTTTAAAGAATAACAAAATCTTTTTCTCAATTCCTTATGTGAGTCTGTGTCTTTACCTTGAATTAAAAGAGTTTCTCTTCATGCCATTTTTTTAAATTTCTCCTTTTCAGCATTAAAAAAGAACTAGCTTGAAATTTGATCGCAGTCCTTAAAACGGCTCTGCCAAGGTTTGTCAAGACCATAGTTATTAAGACTGAATTGACTGTCCTTACCTGTCAGCTGAATAATTATGGTGCAGATAGATTATCCGCCACCTACACCTCTCAGCCAATCTCAAATAAAATTGGGTACTAACTGTTCCACTTAGCCACCTTTTCTCCTTGAAATAAACTTTTAGCTAAACCTTTTTTTGAAGCACACAAACACCTCAATCTGCTGCTATTAATGGAGATGAGGTCATAGGTGAGGCAGACTTAGTGGTCATGTGTCTCCAGCATAGTGACAAGGACAGTTGTGGTCAATTAGTGGCCTTCCTTACAGATCACATGATTCCTGAAACTATTGTGGGCAAGTAAGGAGGAAGAGGAAAAAAAAATGTTAACATTGGCCAGTTGTGAAAGTTTTAGATGAAGAACAAGTGTCAGGCTGACTGTTCAAACCTGTTGCTCAGTGGTAAGACAAGAAGACTGAGAGTTAGAAATGAGAGGAGAGAGCACAATTATAACTTGGTAGCAATGAAAAAAAAAAGAAGAAATTTCTTCTGTATGTAACACTCCTGAGGGAAAGTGTTTCGATTGTGTAAAGAGAAGAAAAGAAGAGAGAGAAGAAAAGAAGAGAGAGAAGAAAAGAAGAGAGAGAAGAAAAGAAGAGAGAGAAGAAAAGAAGAGAGAGAAGAAAAGAAGAGAGAGAAGAAAAGAAGAGAGAGAAGAAAAGAAGAGAGAGAAGAAAAGAAGAGAGAGAAGAAAAGAAGAGAGAGAAGAAAAGAAGAGAGAGAAGAAAAGAAGAGAGAGAAGAAAAGAAGAGAGAGAAGAAAAGAAGAGAGAGAAGAAAAGAAGAGAGAGAAGAAAAGAAGAGAGAGAAGAAAAGAAGAGAGAGAAGAAAAGAAGAGAGAGAAGAAAAGAAGAGAGAGAAGAAAAGAAGAGAGAGAAGAAAAGAAGAGAGAGAAGAAAAGAAGAGAGAGAAGAAAAGAAGAGAGAGAAAAAGAGAAAAGAGAAAAAGAGAAAAAGAGAAAAAGAGAAAAAGAGAAAAAGAGAAAAAGAGAAAAAGAAAAGAAAGAAGAAAAAGAGAAAAAAGAAAAAAGAAAAGAAGAAAAAAGAAAAAAGTAGGGAGAATAGTTTTCATGATTAATTTTGTTTTTATCTTCCTTGAAGCTCAACTTTTGTTAGAATTGAAAAATATTGACTTTTTATCAATTTAGAAGTGGGGCCCAGTTTGATCTTCTTTACTGGCATATCAACACCTCTACGGGTTATTTAATGCCGAAATCTAAGTATTTTGAACACAATTATACGCCTTCAACTAAACATATTTTGAACCAATTTATGCCTTCATCTATAAATGAAATGTCTTCTTAGTAATTTTATTAGAAATATGTATTGTTGGACATTTTTTATATAAAATGTAATGCTGGTATTTCTACCATGAATGTATTTTATACTTTCATAGTATTTTGTTTTTGTTTGGGGGATTCACTATTTGCTGAGAGCTGGGACCCCAGCAGGTGCTATCACCCCCGAATCAACTTGCACATGGAAACAACAGCAACTGAGTGGTGGTTCCATGCTTCTCAAAACCTGCAATCTCTTCATCAGAGACCAGGTTTTTGATATAAATAGTGTTGAATTGATCCTCAATTATTTTAAGGAGTTATTTTCCACTTGTTTCCTTAATCTCAAGTGTTCCACCAAGATGAAGTGAAGTGATTATATTGACATCGATTGGGACGTCTCTCACTAGGAAAGTTGGCTCACTGTCAGACAATCTTTCACATCAGAATCCATCTTACACGTTTACAAATCTACCCTTCATCTGTACACTGAATATCTGGTCTGGTGCTCGGATTAAATATCTCAACAAAATCCAAAACAAGTGCCAGTAATGTTATCAGTCCTGTGTGATCCCAAGCACTTTTCCACCATGATGCGGCTTCTCTCTGCCTTTTCTACAAATATTTTCATGGCAAATGTTGTGACAAACCTTCCTTCCTTGGTACCTTGACCCCATGAATTTAAGCATACTACTAGATTGGCAACTAGATCTTATCGTTTTACTAATGATTAGTTTGATGTAACCATAAGTTACATTTTAATAGTTTCTTTTCTTACACTTCTCACCTGTAAAACTCTTAATTTCTTACTTACATATAATCTTCAAAAATTGAAGTAAACTGCCAATCACCATCTTCTGTCCTCCTGAAACCTGTTCTTTTCATTCTCCGTTTTCCTCACTAAAGTCTTATTCTCTTCAAGAGACTTTAGTGGGTAGGGAACCAATAAATCAGAAGGGAGTTCGACAGGTGAGAGGTGTGAATAAAAAAAACTACTAGAATAGAATTAATGGTTGATTCTAGAAAGTACAACAGCAAAATAGTGAGACCTAATTGCCAATCTAGTAGCACATTTAAATTCATGCAACTGACCAAGGAAGAAAGTCCATCACAATATTTGCAATGAAAATATTTATAGAAAGACAGTGAATCCATATCCATTAATGAGAACGTGACTGAAATTGTAATGCTAGGTTAGGATGAAATTGTAAAGGAAAAAATGAAATAATATCCGTAGTATGTAGTTATTAATGACATGGGCACAGTTTGTAAATAAAAGTAAAGATAAATAACTCTAAAATCCCTCCCCTCCAAAAAACAAAAAACAAAAAAAAACAAAAAACTTTGACACTATAATATAATCCTGATCCACCCTACTTAAACAGAAATCAAATAAAAATCAAGGTTTATCAATCTTGATAAATGTGCTTAGAGCAGAAGTTCCGAAACTTTTTGGCTTGCCAAATTGCATACCAAAACACAAGACTAATGCCAATGTATACTCAACCTTTTATTCAATGTGTTGAGGGAACGGGGTGTTGGTGTTGTGTGCCAAATAAGTATCATTGCCCTTCCCATTATAACTGTTATATAAATGAGATACATGGCCTCCAGAGTGGTGGCAGAAACCCACTATGCCGTAGTTTAAAATAGATTTTTTTGGTTTTACGTGCTGTCCCCTTGCATACCAAAACACAACCCTAACACCTACCCCACCCCAAATATATAGACAACCCTAACAACATCCCCTCTCAAATATATATAGACACAACCATAATGTTGCCAGCCTCCAGATATTTAGTCAAAGTTTGATTGGATTTTTTTGGATGCTAGTATTGCTTTTTGTCTTCACCCCCTGGTCCTTTCCAGTGCACCCAAGGGGAGGGGTACTGCCCAATTTTGGTAATCACTGATTTAGACGAAGGTCTAACAAATGCTAGCAAACAAAAATTAATCATAATAATAAATTAAAAAATTTTTTTTTTTAAATTGGTTGGGCCACTTACCCTCAGGAGTGACAAATGCGAAAATTTATTTGAGTTGTGAAAGGTGAAATTCATTTTGTAAAAACATTTTTTTCTTAAAATAATAAGGAAATATTTTTTAAATAAAATAAAATTTAATGAAATTTAAAGAAATAAAATTGAATAAAATTTAATGAAATTTAAAGAAATAAAATTTAATGAAAGTTAAAGAAATAAAATTGAAAAGTTTAAATAAATTTAAATAAAATTGAAAATTTAAATTTAATAATGAAATTTAAATAAAATATTTAAAATACTTTTTTCTAAAATAATAAAAAATATTAAAATTGACAATGCAAAAAATATTGGGAACACACACACTATATATATATATATATATATATATATATATATATATATCATTTTATATAGAGTCAAGTTAGGATTAATGTCAGAAATGCACTTTGCTGCAATATTAGTGCAATTTGCAAGATGCAGTGACTATGTCTAATTAACGCTAATGCTAACCTGTCTTGTAATGTGACTAACAACGAACACAAATCATCTAAAATGATGATAGGGAAAGATTCTACTAGAGAAAAACTTTTTTAAAAATTGAAAAATATTCATCATTGTGAAATAGTGAAGTGATTTTAATCATCACTGACAACACTGAAATGCCCAATGTACTTGTAAAATCTAAGAGTGAGATATATATACACAGCAGAAGCCTGTAATTGGGTGGAGGTGAATTTACGAAGAGTAAGCAAACATTGACATCAACACGGTAATTGGACCTCAGAACATGCATCATGAAGTGGTTCAAGAGTCAGGGAAAACCCAAATAGAGTCACGGTCAGTCAGAAAATAAAAATAAAATGACTAAAATAAGGCATGGTGAAAACTGAATTTGATAAGTCCCCCCCCATGATGCAGTAAATGAGGCTTTACCGGTGCGTAAAGAATGAAATTTTGGCAGGAATCCATTTGATCAGTGTTCAAGCATTGATTAGTAAGAGAAGACAAATTGTGTGTGTGTCTGTGTACGTGACAACATTACCAAGACCAAATACCAGACAAAAAGTTAGAATTAAAAGAAAAAAAAACTGTTAAATCTTGATCTTTCTTAAATAATTACAAATTTGTTTTTGAATTTTAGAATGAGAGAAAGTAATGTACATAACCCACATTGTTTCAAACAAGACTGCTGTCTATTACACGACTAAAATATTTTCATATGAAATGCACTTTTAACATACATGTCACAGGCTAATTATACTTAAAACTGCTTTCAAAGGGATGGTTGAAAGGACTTAATATAGCTTGACATGAAAATATAAGGTAACAAATTTTGACATGCATTAGTTAAGATATTATTTTCCTTAATTTCACTGTCATTCTTTTGTTACCTTACGTTTTTAGAGTCAATCTATATTGAGTCTTTCCAGCCACCCATCTGTAGGAAAGTGTGGCTGTTAAGTTTAAGCATAATTAGCCTTTGACATGATTGTGTGTGTGTGTGTTAAAAGTGACCTTCATGGGAAATACTGTCCTAACACAGATATAAAATATTTACAATTTTTTAAAAATTCTGTTTTGAAGAGATTTGATATTTAAATGGTTATGCTGTCAAATTATTTTAAAAAGATTTTTATATCTGTATAATCACTCAAACACTGATCAATTTTTTTGTTTTATTTCTCTTGACAAAATTTTGGGTTCATGTTGCTATTCTATTCCAACCAAAATGAGAAAAGTATACATTGATAAAATGGAAGGAATTATGTTTCAGGCTAAGATTTTCAAGAATGGTATGCAACATGGTTCCATCAATGTGGCCATTCATTAGATGGAATCAGTTATTGCAGTTACCAGACTATTCCTTATCTTTGCTTTTAGCATGGGATTAAATACAAAAACATAAAAATAAAATATTTTCTTCTTTTTTTTCTTTTCAAAAAGCCTAGATAATCTGAATACGTACATTTTTTATGATTTATTTTTTTTGAATGCATAAAAATCTTTATCATTATAAGAAAAATTGCATTATGGGAAAAATATTTTTAAAGATTAAAATTTAAAAAATTATTTGACGGGTTGATAAATTTGTTTCTAACAATAGATTTTTTTTTCCCCCTTTTTATGAAATTAATTATTTCTTGAACTTAATTTGCCAAGATTCTTGTAGGTATTCAGATTTTAGCCAGATTTAAAAAAAAGAAATTACACATATTTACATACATGGAAAAAAAAAATGTTGTTAAAAGCACGCAAACATCACTGTAGCTGGCTACAGTGACATTCTCACCAATAGGCATAAGTTAGGAGTAAATATATTAGCAAGCACTAATTATTATTAATTAAGCATGTATTTAGTTGTTTTTTTTTTAATTAAAAAAAAGAAAGAGATGAAATAGAAGTTAGAATATAGCAAAGCTAAAAACAGCATAGGTGAAAAAAAACCACCACCCAACTTGCAAAGAAAAAATTGTATACAAAATTCTGCCAAATATAAATATATATCATGGTGCATTAAAAACATCAATAACAGGAATGCTAGTTTTAAAATATACACAAAAATCGTGCAATAAAATTTTATTGTTTGATGTTAGTAGTAGTAGGACTTTGGATTAGTTAAGAAGGACTGATTAGATAAATATTTTAAGATATTAGTCCAATTAGTAAATTTTAGTCATTTTTCTTTTCTTTTTTTTTTTTTTTTTTTTGTGTATTGTTATTTCTAAGTTAAAAAAGAGAATCCAAAACAAAACGAAAAAAAAAAAGAAAGTGGCTGATGGGGTATAAAATGTTGAATGGGAATGAAAATATAAAAAGGAAAAAATACCCACCCCCTGGAAAAAATAGAAAATAAGAAAAAATTTATAGAAATTAAATAGAAAAAATTATTTCGGTGAAGAAATATTTATATATATATATATATAAAAAAAAAAAAAAAATTAAAAAAAAAAAAATACATAAAAGCAAAGGAAAAAAAAACAAAACATTTTTCTATTTCTTTAATTTTTTTTTTTTTAAATTTAACATTTTAACAAAGAAAATTACAAATATACATATATTTCTTTTATTTTAAAAAAGAACAAAAAACAAGGAAAAGATCACTAGACAAAAAAAAAGAATGAAAATATATATATATATATATATATATATATATATATATATATATATATATATATATAACAATTACTTTTTTTTCTTTAAAGAAATAAAAGAAAGAATGAAATATGCCAAGTTTGAGCACAAAACACACAATAACAAATAAAGCAAAAGTTTTAAAAGGGAAAAAAAAGATATCTTTGTTGGGGTAGTTCACTTTTAAAGTTCTGTGTTTACCTTGTTTAAAGAAATACATTGTTATCCATTGTTTGTAATAGTAGTAGTAGTAGTATTAAATACTATTATTACTAATACTACTATTAATAATAATAATGTTGGGTTTAAATTTCAGTGTTGAACGTTTTGGTGATAGAAGTGTTTGGTATACTATGAATCATTGTGTAAATTTCATTCTTTGAATTTTGGGGCCTTTTTTTTTGTTATTTCACTTTAAAAGTGGTTTGTTTAGTTGAATCAGTTTTATTTGTTTATTTATTTCTGTTCTCTTCCCACAATGCATCTGAAAGAAAGACTAAATATAAGAAACTCAATTCAGATTTGAAACCTGATAGGCAGGGAGTTTAGATAAAAAAACAAATAAAGGGAAAATGGTGCATGTTCAGAAGACAAAGAAGAGAGATGAGACCTAAATCTCTGAATGTAATTGAGCATGAAAAAAAAAAAAATCAAAACAAAAATTGAAGGGGTGGATGGGAAAAGTCCAAGGGAGATAAATCTGGAGGTATAGAATGAAATAGTAAATTACTCTGCACAGATGACATTGATAAAAAGGCGGGAGGTGTAAGAGAAAGATACCCTAGCTTTTGCTTGTGAAAGACAGGCATCAATCACAAAAAATTCTGTGCATATATATATATATATATATATATATATATATATATATATATATATGTGTATGTATGTATGTATGTATGTATGTATGTATGTATGTATATATGTATATGAGGTGGGGGAAGAATGACAGAGAGAGCCATATCATCTTTAGCTTTGTCTATTATTGGTGGTGACAGCTGACTTAAAAATCTCTGAAAAAATTCAACCAAGCAGCAAATGTATTCAGCACTGCTATCTGTCCAGAAATGGAAAAGGAGAGTGTGTGTGGGGGGGTTTGAGGCAGAGGAATCATCGAAAATCACCGGCAGAGCAGTGGTTGTGTTTTTGAATGCATGCACTGCCACCTCCCATGAAAAAAAAATAAAAATTAAATAAATATAGGGGTTTTTGGACAGACTTTTAAACAAGAAATTTAGATGAAATTCCACTCAGCAGCAAAAGTAAAAGACCGCACATGACAAGAAGCATCCCAAAACAAAAGCCTTCTCCTTTCTTTTTGGAATGGAATTCACCTGCACTCCTCTCCTCCAGGATATATTCATATACACCTTTGTTAATGAGGAGAGCACGCAATTTTTTTTATTTTTAATTTTACCTAGCTATCCATCACAATTTAATTTACCTTTTTGGAAAAATGAAATAAATTTTTTTTTTTTTTTTTTTTTTTTACATACAGAAATTTATTCAATGCAAGCCCGTGAGCCAGTCAATATACAGAGTAAATTTTAAAACGGTCATGATGAATAAGGTGTATGATATATAAGTGAAATAAGTGGTAATTATCTGAACACTACCACCTTCTTGAAACAACAGCATGTGTATTTCCTACTCCCCCCACATTACCCTCTTGCATTTTATAATGACCCACATCACAGACACAACCATGAAAGTAGTTACAGAAAAAAAAAAATATTACAGTAGTGGGAATGTGACTGAAGTAGAGATGACAAGGTCAGGATCGATAATATTGCAAATTCTTTAAATACATAGCATAAGTGTCTCATACACCAACTCTGCAACATCTAAATTTGCATAAGGTAGTGATGGTGTTGAATGTAGAATAAAGGGTTTTAAAAGGTTCAAATCAATTGATTTGAACCTTTCTACATTCAACACCATCACATAAGACACCAGAAGTGTTGAAACAAAATGGCTATTTTTGTAGTGATTTTATAACATATTTATGTTATAATTTTTCAAATAAATAATCATATTTGCTCTACTCTGTATTGAGCACTCTTTTAAGAATAGTATTTTTTGGTTATTGGAGTTTATTCCGTATACACCAATCATATACTCGGGTATATATATATATATATATATATATATATATATATGTCTAGCAATATGCATGAAATGTAAATGGCTAAGTCAGGTGGTATGGTAAATTTATCTCTGCCATAATCTGTAGATTGCTAAATATGCCTACAGTAAAGAACTGTTTACAAAAGGGCCTTTTTTTCAATTAGTGTCAGCTTTAAGTTGAGCTGTAAAATCTGTCCTTATACTTCTATGTATTTAGAGATTCTTGATAAAGTCCCAAGATAAATCTGCAAAGTTAACGGTCCTGACTTGGCAACATGGCTTCAGTCACTTTCCCTCTGCCATAACTTAGTTTCCCTGTGGATCTTTTTCTATAAATACATTCATGGTAATTGTTCTGATGAACTTTCCTCTTGTAAATATTCATTGGGGTCTCATTTTTAAATGATGTTTGATTTTTATTCCCTCAGCACAGACAAACTGTACAGAGGGAAAGTAGTTTGGACTACATAGAGACCTAGAGGTATTATGGTGACTGTCGTTAGAAAAGTAAGTAAAAATTGTTGTTTTGGTGTAAAGAATGCTGTGATATGTTTCTCCCCTATCTCCTTATCTCCCCCTTTGGCCTTGTGCCACATTTTTGTATTATTTAAAATAAATATTGCTTTCTTCTTTGGTGTCTCGACTTTACGAATTTAAGCGCAGTACTAGATTGGTAGTTAGGTCTCATTTTTTTTTCATTTTACTGTTGAAATTGCTAGATGTAACCGTAAGTGGTCTCGCATTTCTCACTTATGGAGCTCTCCTCCGGTGCCATGCTTTCCAGACAAGTTTGATCTTCAAAAATTTAAATTGTTATCTTCTGTCTTCTTAATTCCTGTATTGTTCTCTCCCCTTAATAATGTTTTACTTTTTCTCGTGTTCTTTCATTCTCAGTAACACTTTGGGTCAGGGTGGCTTTATTGCCTTGCTTCGGGTGAAGTTATTAAGAAAATAAAGACTGGTAAATGCGTAGTATAATTCTAGAATTAGCATTTTTACAATATTTATTACAATAGCAGATGTCAAAACAAGAGTCGAAGTTTTGTTTTTTTTTGAAAATTGAAAAAAAAAAAAATGAAAAGAAAAGAAAAAGTTCAGTAGAATAAACAGTCATAATGTAAGAACCCTTTTCTAAACCTGAAGCTAGAAGATATTTATCTACCAACCACGCATGTCTACACGTTTTGTGTCGTTAGACGAGTCAAGGGTGGTGGGGTGTAACTTAGATGAACTGAATACCCGCAAGAGATTTCAAGATTTTGGGTTAGGGAGGAGTGTTCTGGAAAAGAATTCTCTGTTTGATTTTTGCTTGACATGAAGTGGCGAATTGTCAAGCTAGGCTCAACTCTCGCTTTGTCTCTTTCTGAAATGTTTCCATTCTCAATCACCTTGACATTAACAGCGAACGTCTTGATTAAGCGTATTCATAGCAGCGGCCATTCGATATGACAACAGTGATCGCCGAGGTAGATATGTACCTATTGACAAGCTAAGTCTTTTCTTTTTTTTTTTTCTTTCTTTTTACAGAAAAAAAAACAGGTGGGGAGGGGACATGCTACCACCCACTAAGCCGAAAAGGAAGAAGCAAAGACGAACGTGAAGGTGAGCGTGTGATAGAAGACTTGTGAAAGGGACGCTGAGTATATGAAGAAAAGATCTTTGCTTGTTATGCAATAAGGAAGAAAAACAGTTAATGCTAATTGAGCGATGCGGTGTGCACAGACAAAAAGCTGAACAGGTGAGAGATTCCAGAAAAAGTGGGGGAAATGCGGACACTTAGTACTTGGAATATGCATCAAAGAAGGGCCAATTCTCTATCCTCCGCATATAACTTCGCATGCGCCTATATATATATATATATATATATATATATATATATATATATATATATATAGGTAGCCTGAAGATTGCGTCTAGCATGAAACACTCTGTCGCCTTTAAGTGTTGACTTCAATGTTCACTTTTATATTTACACACGCTCTATCTCTGATATTGAGCACTTTATCCCATAAATATATCACACCTATATATCTCCACAGACTATTTAGCTGAATCGCAGCTTCTCAGTGTGGCTAGACGTCCGAATGCTTCAAGCCGGGATCGAAACCTCCAGGCCATCGTCGCACAGCAGAAAGGAAAGGAATTTTAACGTTTTTTTCTCTCTACAGGAAATACGCCAGCGGCTAGGAGAACTCAATTCAATTTACTTGAAGAGTAATGTTTAATAGCAGTAGCAGCCGTTTTTTTTTTTTTAACTCTCTTTCTCTAGAGAGCTGAACCGGATTTCCGGGAGCATATATATCTCTATGTCTAAGTTTTGCGTGAGTGACTTATGTACGCAGATGCACACGAAAACTGCCTGTGTATGAAGTAAAAAAATAATGTAACAATACCCTATCTTCTCACTCAGTCTAAAAAACTGATTAAAAGAAAATGTTCCTCTCCAAACAGGAAATAAACTTGTAGATCAGGGTTTCCCCAACCTAGGCGAGTATTAAAAATATATTTCAACATTCGAAGGAGATATGAAAGAGGAATAACCGGGTCATATTCTTAAGATATAAATATCCCCACAAATAAGGAATATTTTGGTATTTTCTGTAGTTTTGAGAAGTGTCATTAGCATCGAAACAGTTCTTCAGGCGATACATTTTTTTCTCGGATATAAATCAGATAAGTGGGGTGGGGAGAACAAAAAAAATAATGGTTGAATTTTTATCCGTTGCTTGGTAGCGTATATTATTATTAATTTTATAATTATAAAAAAAAATCGTTTATTTTGTCAACACTTGCAAGGGAGATATTCGTAAGAATCAGATCTGATGTGTAATAAATGTGATTGCGTCACCGAGTTGCAGCAGGCTCCAAAAATCACCAAAGAAGCCACACACAGAAAGGTGTCATTTTTACAAGTTATGCGCCTTTATGTAACAACTGCTCCTGAAAACGCCAACGTTGCCTCATCTGCGCGAGAGAATGTATTGCCTTAGCGGGACTAAAAGGCAACACCAGCACTGCCTATATTTAGGATAGATCAAGCGATAGCATTGCCCGAAACCAACTTGATGATTACCAAAGGAGGTCCAGAGATCCTGAAATAAGCGAATAAATAGTAAACAATACATGTCCCATTTCAGTTAAATTTTCGGTGTGCGTATTATGGATGAAGGCGTATTATACATGGAGAATTACAGTAGATCTCGACGTCAGTCTAGTACTGAGCTTAAATTTTAAAAGTCTAGGTAGTATAGCGAAGAGCTCATCCGAACAATTATGAAAGTATTTATAGAAAAGACACAAAGAGGCAACCTTATGGCGTTGGGAAAAGGGACTGAAGCCGAGCCGCCAGATCAGGACCAATAATATCGCTGATTCTTCTTTGGATGTTATCAAGGAGCTCTAGGTAAATAGCAGGGGTACCGGGCTATATGCGGCAGCAATATTCTAAGCATGGATGAATGGTAGACTTAGAGGTATGTAAGATAGATTCTGGAGAGAAAAATTGTCTCGCCTGGCACAGCGAACCGACTTTCTTAGCAGATGACCCAGCAATGGATTCAATATAGTCTTTTCACTTCATATCAGCCGAGAATGTTAACCCGAGAAAGCGCAATTAGTCACTTTTCTGATTTCTGTATATAATAGATCTCAAGTTTTCCCATGTGCAGTGTGGTGTGCTCACCTGTAGCTACAATCGTGTAGGTGTGTCATAGATCACGAAAACAAGTTAGAAACACAAGGGAATAAATGACACCTGAGAATAGAAATGAGAGTTCATTTTTTTTTCAATCGTGTCTGAAAAAATAAAATAAATGCTCTTAATTGGGACAATGTCTACAGCCTTTTCTATTGCTAGCTTATATGAATGCTTTCCGAACACACGCAGAAAGAGGCGGCAGTCAGTGTTTCAGGTAGGCTAACAATAAGGAGCGAGGAAAACAGACATAGATGAAATAAAAAAAATAGATGATACGTTGTCGATCATGGCTCTCCACAACTATCCGCCGTAATTCTTCGTAAGGTATATTTTGTTTACTATTTCTCTCACTTAGTTTTTAGCTATCATTTTACAACTAAGAAACAGGGAAATGGTTAAAAAAAACAAACCCGGACTGTTATATAACATCGGTTCTCCGACAAGGGAGTGAATGCAGGACAATCTCCTCACAGATGAAGAAGAGACTTGAAGCAATAGAAACGTGGCTCTACAGAAGGATGCTGAGGATACCATGGACTGAACATGTGAGCAACGAAGTTTTAGAGAACATGGAAACAAAAAGAACTTAGAATGAGAGAGAGAGTATTAAAATTTCTAGGGTACATAATGTGGAAAGTGGGCTTAGAAAATTGAATGCACACAAGGCAGAGAATAACCTACCTGACGAGCTCGTGTAAATGGTAGGCAGAATAGGGATTAGAAATTGCAAAAGGATAAACACTAAGAGCTACAAAAGAGCGGAAGCTGTGGCGAACCATAATCACCCATATCCAGAAGGGACACGGAAAATAAAAGGAGACGGTTTTAATTTAATGTCCTTTTGTATTTGGGGGCATGACACACGTCTTAGATAGGTAGGTATATACCACAGTACTGGTATATAAACGATAGGTTGTTACCCTTTGTTTTACAAGTAATGTCTGTGTTACATGTTCTCATTTCATTACGTTTTGCCGGCTTTTAACGTCCAACCCAAATGTCATTCTGATTACTAGTGGTAAATATTTTATGAACTATTTGCGTGCCATAAATGTGTTCACAGTTAGGCCACATCAATAATAAATCTTTAAATGTTGCTTTAAAATTGACAGGCCATTTAATCAAATCGACACACACTATATAAGAATTATCACAGAAAAATCCCAGTCAACTCTGAATTCAAAGCTGTCGAGAGGACAAGAGGATACCACGACTGAATTTCCAAAGAAATCATGACGGTTCGGATACAATAAAGGGAGCTGAGGAGAGCCGTATTAACAGCAAATTAATTGGATCCCTTTTGCCACGTAAAAAAAAGCAGTGTCGACTGGATCCTCTAGCAATGTGGGGAACCCAGTCTAGAACGATGAATTTAAAATCGGGGAGATGTCAATCAGAAACGTCTTTCAGTTAAAAATACATTTGTTAATACGTACAACCTGTTTTCTGATATTTGGAGAGGAGATGAGCGCTGCCAAGTCTTGCCACTGGTTTCAGAAATAACGTTATGGGTAATTACACAGCATGGTACAAAAACATTCTCATGGGTCATGGTTTGAAGTTGAACTGTAAACTGAAGTATTAACTAATGCGACGAGAGGAATAAGTTTCTCCAAAATGAAGCATCTGAAAAGAACTTAAAATACCGTTTTGCGTGCGTGTGTGTGTGTGTGTGTGTGTGTGTGTGCGTTTTAATTATTTCACCTCAAGCAAGGCGATAATGCTTCTGAGACGCAAAGAGTTACTGGGTGTAGAAGTGAGCAAGAAAACTTTAGGAGAAGGATCTCGAAATCCAACCCTAGACAGGAAACAGAGGTTAAACTTCGACTCCTGTTCAAAAGGCTGGGAGAAATTGTGAAGTGGGCGATAGGCATATATATGTTCAGATTTCTAAGAAAGCCGTATCTGCTCTGTTTCGTATCCGAAATGTAAACAAAACAACTTCTAATAAATTAATGGGATTTTATTTATTACTCCATCATATTTTTGTTACTTTAAAATTTATTTGTAGTGAATACCCGTATTAAAAATATCTGATTAATAAATAAAAATTCATTACTTCATCAGAAATTGCTTTGTTTACGTTTCTTATATGAAACTGAGCAGTTATGACTTTCGAAGAAATCTGAACGAGTAAACGGTGCTTTAAAAGGCAAATAAAACCTTGATTATATATATATATATATATATATATATATATATATATGAGAGAGAGAGAGCTAGCATATTCATACAACTGAATATATATTACACACAAATTTGATTAAATGAAGCAAAAAAAAAAAAAAAAAAAAATTAATCCAGAATTCACTAACCTATTTGGAATCATTCTTTTTACGACAAATGTTTCGAATTGGAACCTATTAAAAAGGCGCAAGAATGGTCAAACAAAACCTGTTCGTGCGAAAATTCTCGAGAAGTTTCAGTTTTGAAAAAAAATTACTTTGAAAAATTTACGCAAGGCAAATGTTTGAATTTTAACTCTTAAAATAAATTTAAATTCTTCATATTTTTTTTCTGAAGAATATGACGGCGGTTTGCAGAGTACCTGTAGCCCAAAGCCGTACACGATCTTTATTCGTCACTGTCAGACACCACTGAAATATTTCTGAAGTTTATTATCCGAGATCATATTTTGAAAGGTAATTCTTTGACTAAATTTGCACCTCAAGGCAGAGCAAAGATAAATAGTGGTTCATTTGAGATATTGGAAGTACAGCTTCCAGGCTTGGGAAATTTACACAAAAGATACAAAGAAAAGAGTAAATGTTTCTGAAAAATACGGAATAGATGAATAGATGACAGTGGTAGCTGGGTTGATGGAGGAATGACTTGCCTCACCCCTTTTCAGGTCTTGTTATACCTTCTTTGTAATGTTAAGTTATTTGTAATGCATCTCCAAAGAATAGGCCAACTCCATTTGATTCAATGCTAAGAGCAACAGGCTTGCCAGCGCATTGGCAGTCGAAAAAATAAAAAAGAGAAAAAGAAAAAAAAAATGAAATCCTTGATCCCAGAAATAAATGTAAGTGAACTTACAAAATCCAAACACTGGTCAGCATTGAGAACAGTTCATTTGTTTGGTGCAACAAGAGAAAAGATGAAAATACGGTTTAAGTAAGTCAGGCCATTCAGAGAAGGTCACGTAGCTTTTAACATCCCATTGACCCCTACCAATCCTTTTGGATTTTGTTTCTGCTAGAATGATGGTGGTGTGGGGGTGATAGACCGGCAAGTCGTTGCTTTGATGAGAGCTTGATGCAAGCAAACAAACGCGCGTAATGCTCATCTTGTGGAATTTCTCGCCGAATCAAACACATTTGAGAAGAGACTGGATGCAATAGAGACAAATGTGGTTGGCTGAGGTAGATACACCCGCCTCTTCCAGGACAATGCCTTGAGAATTCCAACCAAAGAGCCAACCTGATTTTATAAGCATTTAAATGCAGTAAAGCGTTTTCTGGGTTTGCTTGAGATAACGCGAAAAAGAAAAACATGGTACATGGTAATAATAGGTGTTTCCTTACAAGGAAACATTTGGAATTCATTGGCCGAGCAGCCAGTGCCATGGAACATTTTTTCAGGAAAATAGCTTTCTCAAGTTGCTATTATCGCTCTTTCCAGTTTTAATGGGAGTTTCCTTCCTAACCTTTTGTTTGAAGTAGTGTGGAATGTCAACATCTCAATTATGTCATTATTTTCTCTTCTCAAGCCCAGTAGCTGTTATCGCTCTTTCAGTATTAATGGGAGTTTCCTTCCTAATCTTTTGTTTAAAGTAGTATGGAAAATCAACATCTTTATCGTGTCATTATTTTCGTTTCGATTTACATATGCTATCCATTTTAGTTGTTGCTGATATATATATATATATATATAAAAAATCAGCTCTTCATTAATGAATAGAGCACTCTGGATGTCTGGCGTTTGTTTGCATTCGTAAAAACAATACACTAGAATTCGTCTTTCTCACTGCTGAAGTGCCAATGGCTTAGGGGTAGAAACTCCGATTGATACCAAATCGGTCGGGTTTCGATCTTGGCTTGAAGCATTCGTTTGTCTAATCGTACTGATGAGTTGTGTAACAGGCCTGTATGCGAATGACATAATATATATAAAATTTTCGACAACTTAGATCCAAATATAAATAAGGAACTTGCAAGAAAAAAAAAGATTATTAAACAGAAAAGTTCCATAGTCTTTAACACATGCATGCATATATATATATATGTGTGTGTGTGTGTGTGTTCAGCAAAACTAAAGGAGAACTTTCTTCGTTCTGTCTCATGGGTGGGACGTGAGCACAATTTTGTTTTGTTCCATACTCTCTAGGAGAGATTTCTTGTTTTAGAAATAAATTAATTTTAGTCAACGCTCCTGATTTTACCCATCATGCACTTTTTCAGTTTCACTGTTTGTGTTTTTTTTTTTTTTTTTTTTCAACGAATCTTTCTGAACGTAATCTTGGACGTAAAAGATTCCTTTTAAAATAAAAAAGAAAGTGCTTCATAATTTTTAAAACACACACACACATATATATATATATATATATATATATATATATATATATATATATATATATATATATATATAGTTGTTTTGCTAGAACAAGTTTTAGTTGCGGTTCCCTTCAAGTACAAAAGTTCTTAAGAACTTTTCTTTGCTTCTAGTTCTCAGATGCGTCACAGTTTTCTACATACAACGTGTGAGAGCACGTGACCTACACTGTCCTTGTCACCCGCCAACCAGGGGAGGTAACACAGATTCGGTGGTCAAGGCGGCACTTTCAGAGAGCTACTTAAAATTAATATTATATATTTAAAAAAAAAAAAAAAAAAGAGAGCATTTGTTTAAATAAATTGTATCTATTAAAATAACGTATAAACAGAAAATATATGAGTAAATAGGTTCACCTATCGTCTGTACACACTTCTTGGTCTTCTGAACAGGAGTAGAGGTTTATCCCTAGTTTCCTGTTTAACATTGAGTTTCCGGTTGCTTCTAAAATTTATTCATTCTCATTCAGTAGTCACTTGTCTTAGTGGCATTATCGCCTTGCTTGTGTGTGAATCGATTAAAAAAATTAAAATAAAATAGTTAAATTCACATCCAATCCTCAGACATTTTGGTGAATTGTTTATTTACAGGCAGTAAACAGTGTGGACATAGATTGCAACACGGAATGGCGACAGGGTTTCATGTCTAAACGCAATCTTCACCTGAAGATTATGGTTTCTTGTCTTTTTGTAGGAGAGCTTCCATCATTTTAAATGCTTTTTCTAGCTTGGCATATATATTTGTGGCCATGTGTATTTAACAAAAATAAGGGTCTTTTGAGAGGAGAATAGGGAAAAAAGTTTAAAGAGTTGAGAGTGGGGGGAGGAATATATGTATACTAGTCAATTGAAAGAGAGGATTTTTGAAAGAGACCCTAATTAGTCTGAAATGGACAATAAAAGGAGACGAGAGAGAGGTGGGAGGGAGATAGAAGCTAGCTTTAAAAAAAAAATCTATCGAGGCGAATTTCGGTAAACGAAGACAGTGGTTCCTGGATACAAAGGCATCGTAGACTTGAACACGTTCTCCGGTTAACGATGACTGAGTAATGATATCAACTGAGCTTCAAGAGAAATGCAGAAAAAAAAAAAAACGTTTACGAAAGAGATATGCTGTAGATCGTTGTCCCCAAATTAGATGTATTTAATGCGGTCACTACCAGGTGCAGTGATAGCGGCATTAAACAAATGTAACCAGCACAAAGAAGCTTGTCTGTCAATGTGCAGTCGGAAGAAAAGAAAGAAAGAAAAAAAAAAAAGACAAATAGCCGATCGTTTCTTTCTCTACAAGCTTATGCTGCCACCCTGGCTAGTTGCAATTCAAATACACTGTCTCGCTTTAGGTGTACAAGGAGTACTTTATAACTGCCACACCACGATCAGAAGCTACACCAGCACCTTCCCAGTGACCGACCATTAATAGCAGACTACCCTCTTCCAACGAGGAAGTGGATAGCGATCGCTGCACTGTGCGCGGTACATCTGCGTAACACGTCTTATACATAAGAGATTGTGCACATGCAAAGAATTTGCAGATAACATTTAACATGCAGTCAGACTACTGCCATTGAAATTAATGTATCGGCAGAGGAAGTTTGGGGTGGGGGGGAGACAAGTGTATATTTCTGATGGATTTTTAATAAACAGATGAATGACAGACAGACATGATTAAAACCTTTCAAGGAAAAAAAAAATCAGTGCATATATTAAAGATTTCGCATTTACTCTGAAATCTAAGCAAAATGGTGGAAAGCTGTATGAAAGAACGGAATAGTAAATAAAGTATTTAAACTGATTAAGAAAATATCTGAAAAATTAAAAAAAAAAAATGTCAGAAGGAAGAAGACTTTATATTCTTTTTTTTGTTAATCTTCATTAGTACTGAAGGGGTATTTGACCGCCCCCCCCCCCCAAAATTCCTTAGTATTTAATATCAAGTCAAATTAGATGGAGTTTCTGGTTTTAGTCATAATATTTGTGGGAATTACAGAAATATGATCATAAACTTGTATTGATATGAATTCTACAGGGCATAAAGTGGGGGGGTCTGTTTTCTATTGTTATCAAGTCATAAACTGAACCCCCAATAATTACTTCATTTTTCAACGTGGACAAGCTAGTATTAACTCGATTCTACTGGACATAAATTGAGATATCAGTTTTTAATTGTTATTAAGTTATAAAGTGATCACCCAATAATTAATTGATTTTCGTCATTTTTGACGGCAAGGGTAAACATTAATATAAGAATAAGTCTATTGAACGTAAAGTGGGGGATAAGTTTTTAATTGTTATTAAGTCCTAAACTGATCACCCAAGAATTAGTTTTTACGGCATTGGGTAAACGCGGATATAGAAGATTCTACTGGTCATAAAGTGAGGGATCGATTTTCTGTTATTAAGTAATAAAATGATCACCCCAGAATTACATCATGTTAATATAATTAGGAAAAAAATATTTGTAACCCTCTCTTATTTTAGTGGAAGGATTTGAACACCCCCAGAAATTATTTCCATAATATTTAGTAAGTAGCTTTCTGAATATGTGTCGGTTAACTTCATAATATTTATGGGAATTACAAGCACATGTTCGTAATGTAAAGACTCTTTGCAATAATATTAGTGGTCCTGGCATCTCGGCTTCAGTCACTTTCCCACCTTTTCTCAGGTTGCTTCCCTGTGCCTTTTTCTATAAATACTTTCATCGTAATTGTCCGGGTGTTGTTTTATCCCCCCCCCGCCACATACAATGAATTGTACATATGAGGACTAGATAGGATTTTCATAGAGACAATGTGGTATTATGGTGAATGTAGTAAGAAAGGTAAGTAAGAATGCGTTGTTTTGGTGTAATGAATATTGTATGTTTGGATCAGTGTTTGTGGCTAGCTAAGTTTAACGTTAAGTCAGAACAAGACCGTCCTTTTCCCCATTTTGGCCTTGAGCCTCATTTTGTATCATTGTACAAATAAATATCGCTCTTCGCTATGGTACGTAGACTTTACTATTTAGCCCAATATTATCAGAATATTAAATATTAAAGAATCAGCAATGGCTTTAAGTAAACGTTTTGAATGCAGTTGCATGCCTTCACCTACAAATAAAATATATTGTTGGTCATTTTGCTCTAAATGTATTATTGGTAGTTCGACTATAAAATGTGTTGCTGGTCATTTTGATTTAAAAGTGTATTGTTGGTACATTTGTTATAAATATTTATTCTTTGTAATTTTTTATGTATTGCTAGTATTTTTATAATATAAATGTATTTTTATACTTTCAAGGTGTTTGTGAGTTCACTGTTTGCCCATAGCTGGGGCCTTAACAGGTGTTACCATCCCGGATTAAGGTGCACATAGGGACAACAGTTAAGAGGCGTTTCCTCACTCCTCAAAACCTCCAATCTCCCGATTAGAGGCGTTGCTGCCGGGTTAAGTTTATCGTCATACCCAGGACTCTGTGGTTGGCAGTTAATGTATTAAAGTGAGTATTTTTTTTTTTTTTTTTTGTATTTTGTGTTAAAATCTTTATTTTTTTACCAGTGTCTATTGCACTTTCAAAAAATCTCTGGCATTTTTTTTTTTTTTATAATGAAATAATTTCTCGTTGTTTGGGATATATCTGTTCTCCTCCATGCTTGACTTTTCATTTCTTTCTGGCTAGGTTTTTCAGCGTCATGAATCCAAATTCGGTTCGTAATTATGAAGAGTTGATTCTACGAGAAGTCACTTTTTAGATAGATGCCAATCTACGACAGAATTTGTCCCTATGCTTTGTGATTGTAAAACAGATTGAAACGGGGGTGGGTGAGAAAGGTTTCCAATCCGTGCCAGAGAGAAGCTTGTCTCTGGTCACAATGGGAATACATGCGATCATTATTAATTTGCCTGCGTTTGGCCCAGTGACCAGTTTTGCATCAATCACATGAAGCAAGAGAGGCTGAGCGATGAGATGCTGTCCCCATCTTTTAGTACAGTTTTAATATGGATTAGTTAAGTTGGTTATTCTAAATATATAAGTAACATTTATAGAATTTAAGACTTGGCTTCAACATGTGGAAATGCCAATTAAAAATATTTATCGGTTATTTTATCGATAATTTGCAAATTAATATCATATACAGAAGAGGCTAAAATACAATGTACTTACGTATCGTGTTAAACTACAATTCATGACTTAATTTATAAAGATTCCCATGAAAACGTAACATCTGCAAATATGTCCGAACATTGGAAGGTTAAAATATTTCCTTATGAGGAAACATTTGTCAATCCTTGACTGAGCAGCTAATACTGTTCGTGTTACACTCGCTGACATCGAAGCATAGTATCTAGTCTAATTTCTAATGGTAATATTAGCCGTTTCCTTATAAAGTGTTGTAACGTAGGAAAGGTTACTGAATGAGGAATAACCAAAACGGAGGTTGGAAACGAAATGGTAATCTTTGTCATACCAACAAAATACAATACTCGCCAGCGGCGTGAAGTAGGTAAACCACTCCTAGTGGTGGACTACTTAGATATCCTATTCGTAATGCAATGACCGAGTTGACAGTACTATAATTGGCTTAAGTTTCCAAAATATTTCTCTTAACACAATTTTTCAGGAAAATAGATTTCTCAAGTCCTAAAAGGAATGTAATAATATTTGTTTTCCACCGAATCAAACATTCTTTGAGGATTTTTTTGCTTTTTAGAAGAAAATTAATTAATATTCAGAAGAAAAAGAATATTTTTTTTTTATAATCGTTTTTGCAGATGTATACTTTTAAAACTTCAATTGTAGTTTTAAATTAAAATTAAAGAAAAAAAAAAAAAAAGAAAGTATTTTCTTTCTCCAGAAAAAAAGAGATAAATGCAATCGGGGGAGCTGCTTTAACAAAAAAAAAAAAAAAAAAAAAAAAAAAAGATTTGTTGTTTTTGTTATGCTTCCAGAGAAAATGTAAACTAACCTTAAAAAAATGTAGGGGTAGGGTGTAATGTTCTTTATGCATATGTATGAGAGTACTAGACCCAGGCTGAAGCCATAAATCTATTTTGGAAGAAAGCGAGATGATTCCGAGAGAGAGAGAGAGAGTTGACAAGAGAGTTGAGTAGGAGGCGGGTTCTGAGCAACAGAAACGAATAAAAAAGAAAGACTTGAAACGAATGGTAAGAAGATACAAAGGAAGACAATGTCCTCCACGATTTGTAGGACAGAGGCAAGAGGAAATGGGTAGTGAACAGCCCAAAACCCATAGATATATACATTCACTTGTGTGCGAAAGGCAGGGAAGTGATCCCAGAATAAAACAAGGGACAGAAATCACCCACTTCCGCCCTATCCTGTCCAAAGCAGTGCAAGTGCTTGATTTATGTTCTTCAGAATTTGTGGAATTGGATCATGCACTCCATCTTTCCTAAGGTGGACTCTGACTTTTGTTATTGAAGACTTTACTTGTATCACTCGACTTGGGCGCACACGGAGAGGGGAGGCCGATTTCAGATCCAAAACACAGACTGCTGAGTGGACAAAAGAAGCAGGAAGTTATACTGAACCATCCTTCGGTATCGCCACCCTAAATACATTCTCAAGTCTCTTTAACTATATTGTCAGCAGATTTAGTATCAAGAAACCAATACGTTTTTCTTGAAATGATATCATGAATTATTCAAGCGGAACTCCTTATCTTTGTTGTTTTGATAAGATAAACGTCTGCGAATTGCCTCCACATTGTTTGCCAAGTATATATAAAAAAAAGCGGGATAAAAAAAAATCTTTTACTTAGGAAGATAGCTGCATATTTAGGACTTCTCGCCATCAGGGTAGATTTTTTTCCCTGGCAAGCCGTTTTAATTTCAACCAGCCACGTGGCGCGAGCACACACTTTCTGCCCAACATGTCTTTCATTCTTTTATGTATTTCTTCTCAATTTATACTATTCTTGGCAAACAGGACCGCAAGTAGTGCCAAAATGAACGCTTTTTTAACCTTGGCACCGCTTTTTAACTAACTTCATTATTCAGCAATGTTTATTGTTTTAAAAAGAGTTTATTGGATTAAAACCTAAATACATGATGAAAGTGAATTTAATATTTTTGTTGAACAAAAAATATGTAAACGCTTTATGTATTAGATTGTTTGTTCAGAAAAATAATTTTATATTTACAATATTCTAAAAACTAATACATTTACAACTAATTGCTCGTGGCTTTATTGCCTTGCTTGGGGCGAAATGATTACATAAATAAAATAAAAAAGGGGGAAAAATGTGAGAATTTCTGGTATGAGGGATTATCGACACACGAACGAGTATCCTCATCTTCATTATTTCGTTTTCTTCATTGTGCCCTTCGGTCTGGAGGCTACGGAATATCGAGTTCTGTCTCAGCAATTGTGAAAACAACAACAAAGATGAGGACAATAGATGATGTGGAAATAATTTAAATAAAAATAATTAAAACAAAAAATTGCTTGTTTATTCACTTTAACAGAACCCTTTGCCTGTCCGGGGTATTTTCGTATGTACTATGCAAACTGCCTTGTGCATCACATATAATGTACAGGACATGCAAAGGGTTAGAGAAGGACTACTACAAAAATGTATATCTTGTATTGCTTTCTTCAGATGCAGTGGGTTACTGGATGGATTAGGTATGTTTTTGGATGTTTCGAATGTTAATGTGCCATCATCAGTGAATATTTGTGTGTTGCTATAAAGTGGCCGAAGGGATGGTGGAAAAGAAGTAAAAAAAAAAAAAAAAAACAACAACAAAAAAAAAATTAAAATTAAAAAGACAAGTACACAAATAAACAAAATTAGACGGTTTCGCAAGAAAATATATTCAAATGAAATACATAGAAAAAAGCAGTAAAAATATTTGGGATTTTTTTGTCTAATTTGGAAAAGAGTAATTATTATCTCAAGCTTCGTTCGGACAATTGAACTCCCTCTTGATACCAGTATCGTTTCAGTCGCATCATTCTACAGCCTTCTTCGAGTGATCAAGCCATAAGGGAAGAGATTTATATTATTTACATTGATCGGTTTTTGTCATATTCACGACGTTTCGGTCGTTGTACGCTCCGGCCTTCTTCGACTGATTGGAATTTCGAACGGAACCCTTTATTTCGTCCGCACGAGGTAGATTTTCCTAGTTCCACATGCCATGCCTCTTCCGGATATCCCAGTGTCGGCTATCTCCCTTTTAAACCTACTCTTCAAGTTTTTGTTCACCTCTGCTATAGAAAGATATTGAACTCACAAATTTGAGTCAAGTCACTGAATGACTTCAACCAGTGCTTTTTTTTTGTTGTCTGGGTCATGTGTCCTTGAGATATCCGGAAGGCGTATGATACGTGAAACTAGAAAAATCTACCCCGATGGGTTCAGTTCAAAATTCCAATCACCCGAAGAAGGCCGGAGCGTACATCGGCCGAAACGTCGTAAATATGGCAACAAAGATGAGGAATACAGCCCGAACAATGTAAATAGTGTAAATAATTACAATACCTCATCTCAGAAATATAGACAGATATTGAAGGGAAGAGATGGATCCCTTTATCGGGAAATAAATATGTAAGAGATTTTCTTTTAAAAAAAATCCGAAATGGAGGAGTACATTCCTTTACCGTTTACCTGTTGAATGAAATATAAAAAAAACAAAAAACAAAAAAAAAGGTTACAGTATCGAAGGATACCGAGGAAACGAAGGATATCACTTGTCAGAACAAAGATTGAAAGTTCCGATGTGTGTTATAATATTTGTTTATTTTATTCATGTTTCTTTTTAAGTAAAAAAAAAAAAATTGTTTATGCTAACTTCTCATTTTGTTTTTGAAACTTGGAGAATGAAATTAGAAAGAGATAGAGAGAAAACAAATGAAAATACACTCATACCTCGTTTTAACGGATAAAAGGGGCAACATTGGAGCGATAATGCCATTCGTCTGTAGTTATCAACACTAAGTCTATTGACTAATATCAACAATTACATAACGAAAAAAAAAAGGAATAATGTTGTTCTTCACATTTAATCAACCACACTATCTAATCAGACACTGTAAAATACACTCTAAATAGACACTATTTTGTGCTACTGTTAAATGCACCCTTACCCGCTTTTCTACACGTTCTCCAGACGACATGGCTATAGAAAATGACGAATTCGAAATCACTTAAAGACGCTGGTATATAAGAAAAAAAAAGAAAGGGAGAAAATCCATGGAGAAATAAGCTAGACGTGTGGTTACCTCGATGTAAATAAAGTGAGGGAAAACAAATTAACGTCAGCCCGCGACGCAGCGGCTTCTATCCATTCTATCCAAGGTTGCTACAACTCTGTCCGCAGAACTTACAAACTGAGTCGAGCGGTCCAGATGCTTTCGATATTTGTTAGAGGGCGGTCCGTAATAGCGAGGTATGAGTGTATAATGATTTTGATTGATGGTGGTTGACACTCATGGTACCAGTAACACTTGAATGGCCTTTGCTGTGTTTTGAAGTGAAGGTTCCGTACTTGTTACGCTGGTCTCTTTCTGTTCCTCGTATGTGAGTGTTAGGAAGAAGACATTTGAAAGTGCCTTTAAGCTTATCAGCAAGAGAAAGAGAGAGAAAAGCAGTATTTTTAACAGAAATTTTTAAAAAATGGCAAGAGAGAAGAAAAGGTTGTAGGAGGGAGTGCGAAAGGTGGTCAAAGTGTGAGAGGAACTGTCACAGATCTTACTGTTACTGTTTCAACCTGCCACTTATCACACATGTTGAAGTGAGGTGCTCTGATAGCAGGGGCTATTTATTGTTTATTTTCATGGGATAGAAATAAAAGAGCCGATTCATCTGGCTAGCAACAAACAAATCCTGCTTTCACATCAGGAAAAGAAAATTGGAAAGAAAAATAAATAAATAGTAGTCAAGCACCGTACTTTGAAAGGTAAACTATTTGAGTTGGTCACAGTACCCGAGTTGAGTAAACTTCTTAATAACTGGACGTTCGTATCAGAAACTGGTTGTCTGCTAGGGCGGCCAACCAGTCCTTATTGCAGACATTTGTTCAGGTTTATTTGTGTTTGTTCAATACCCACAGAGCCATACGGAACGGAACTTAGTTACACTTTCTGCGGGAGGGAGCTCATCACCTGATCAATAGGGCATGTTGAGTTTGGAAGCCTGGTATTGCACTCAATTTGAAAGCTGAAATTTGACATGATAAATAAAGACTTTTTTTATATTTTTTTACAAATCGTTACTTATTTTTTTTTTTTTTTAAGGTAACTCGTTTAAGGATTACGTTTAGGTTAAAAATGGTAGCGTTAGAATTTCATTCCAATGATCAGTGAAAGCCTTATAGCACAGCTTTGTAAAATTTATAACTTACTGAAGCTTCACAAATTGTATATGGACAAGGCACAAGCCCATTATTACTAAATTATTGTGCCATCAAATAAGACCTTCATTTACTTCAAAGGAAAATTATACTGAGCAATTTAGCTTATATCACAAATATGTTATACAAGGCAATAGTTTTAGTGCGATTTTCAATAAACAATGCAAATTTTAAACATTTTTCTTAAAATGTGTGCCCAGTAATATGATGGTCTTATATCTATTTTTTGTTTTTATTAATTATTATCTAACAAACGATCGAACAAATCTTATTCATTGAGTAGACTTTTTTTTTGTAATCTTTTAAAAATTTACATATCTTTTACTTGCTGAATAAGTTTAAAGATTAAGTTCAAAATTGTAGTGTTGGAATTTCATTCTGGTGATCAGTGGAAGACTTAGAGCACAGTCTTATAAAATTCATAATTTAGAGAAGCTTTACAAAATTCTATATGGACAAGATGCATGGCACACGAACATTATTATTAAATCATTTGTGCCACCAAATAAGACCTTCATTTACTTCAAAAGGGAAATTATACTGAACAGTTTAGCTATATTACGATGTAATATGTTATAAAGTGTATTAGTTTTATTTTTATTTTTAATAAACAATGCAAATTTAAAACATTTTTCTTATGTATGCCCATCAGTATTTCGGTGTAAAATACATTATCTATTTTTTTGCTTTTATTAATTATGATATATCCAATTATCTAAGAAATCTTATTCATCGAGTAGCCTTCTTTGTAATTTTTTTTAACTTATCGAATACAGTAAAAACTGGATATTTTGCTTATGGTGATTCATAATTAGAATTCAGGTTTGAGTATTTTCTTTTCTATTCAATGTATCTAATACAAAAAGGTATAAAATTTATTTGTATTTATTCTTGCAATAGTAACAATTTGAAGTCAATTTCTAAGCAAAATTCTGCAGAAATGAGTTATTTCATTTCATTTTATCAGACTATTTTTTCTTAAAACTAAATGCTCAAAAGTTTTTAGCAGCTATAAAGTTAATGTTTGGTGTCAACACTTATCCCAATAAACCCTACCTTTTACCCGGCGTGCAATGTCCATTTTCTAAAATAATGAAGTGAAAAATCTATCTGCCCTAGTGATAAACAGTTTGAACAATGCCAGCAGAGGTTTAAACCGTTGGTCACAATTGTGGGAGACTTTGTTGTTGTACAGTCACTGACATCTTTCGAACAGGACAAATTTGCAAATTGGTCAATAACTTATCTTTTCTTGCGTGCCAGACAATCTTCCGGGTTGAATAGAACAATCATTTTAGAGTTATAAACGAGAAGACAAAAAAAAAGAAGCTTTTAATTACGTATTCAGTGATATTCACATGTGCCATGCGTGAAACACGCTTCCGATACATGATAGACGAGGCAGATGTTTTTTTTTCCCGCAGTAGGTTGCTATTTCTTTCTGCGGTAGAGCAATTGCCATCCAATGCTATAGAACCCGGTCTGTTATTCTATTTATCTGGGGGGGGGGAGAAGATGAGGATTCATACCCAACAGTATTAGCACATAAGGGAATGTAATGGACTCGACTGGAATTCGAACTTGATTCCTCTGTTCGAGCCGCTATCCATTATTCCACGGTGCCTACGTATTAGCAATTAAAATTCAACGGGTGACCAAGCGTATGAAGGGGTCTACGCATCACTGTTAAAGTGAACTTCAAAAGGAGATCTCTATCACGCTTCGATAAGTTATAATGAAACGTATCGCCCAAGAACTCGTCGGCATCAGATAAGGCCAGCAAACATGGCTATTGAAATTAAATCATTGCAGGTTTAAATTAAACCTGTTGGTTACTTGACGAAACTGCATGTGACAGTGAAAGGGTGAAGATACAATGGACTGTGTGTGCGTATGTAAACAGGGAAACAGTAAGGTGTATGTGTGCAGAGGATGTCCGGGATGCATTTTATGACAGTGGAAAGGGGACAGCAGAATAAACAGAGAAGCAGAGGAAATAATCCTTATGGTTCAGAAAGTGTCAAGTCATGTATGCAGACATGTGTAGGTAAGTGTTTGCATGCATCATTGGAAGGTGTGTCTCTGAAAGCATGTGTAGGTATATATGTACATGCACTGGTGTATGCCGGGAAAAATATGCAAATCTTGAAGGTTTGTGTATTTTTTTTTTGCTTATTCATAAACGGGTACATACATTTATAGTGAAGATGAGGATTGCGATATGTGCATTGACAGAATAAGGATGGTATACATATAAGACATTGAATTTATTCAAAGCGCCGCTTATGTGTGTGTGTGCGTGTTATATATATATATATATATATATATATATATATATATATATATATGACAGCAATACTTCTTTCAAACGTGTTTTGTTGAATAATATTGACGAATTCTGTAACACAATATATATTTTAAAACTTTTTCAAGTTTTCGAATTACATGTTTTATATAATCGATGAATTTACCAAAATTCGTTTTTATTTTTTGTTATATGTCCGGGTACTTTCGAATGTTACTACATTCGTTTTCAAAGATTTCATTTTTTTTTTTTGTTGTGTTTATGTAACCGATTTTGCTTAACTCCAACGTTCATCTCATTTTCTGGAAATAATTTCAGGATGTTGTCATTTAGAAGGGTCAAACGGAATTTTTTACGGGAATTTTTGTTTTCTTATATAATACTGAAAGCAAAAGAAAGATTTAAAATATTGGATGACGTTGTGATACAAGGAGAAGCCGCCATGATGATACCAGGAGAAGCCGCCATGATTATACCAGGAGAAGCCGCCATGATTATACCAGGAGAAGCCGCCATGATTATACCAGGAGAAGCCGCCATGATTATACCAGGAGAAGCCGCCATGATTATACACCATGATTATACAAATTAGCAAATGTATTCTGAAGTGCGTGCGAAAAATAATAAAAAATAATTCCCGTAAAAATGCAATCTACCCTCATAAATGACGTCACCTTGAGTGCCTTGAAATCGGTTCCACCAAACGAGGTGACGAACATCGGATTTAACCAGGAACAGTTACATAAACATGCACAAAACAACACAATCCTTGAAAACAAATGAAGTACCATTCGAAAGTGCTCGGGCGACAGCAAAACAAAAAGAAGTTAAACAATTGGATAGACAGAAGTTGTTGATATTTTATTCTGCAAAACACGTTTAAAATAGTAATATATATGCATTAACTCTGACAAAATGATTAAATAAGAAACAAGTCGGAAGACATTAATAGATTTGGAATATTTCACTATTTCAGCTTAAGATTAACCTAAAATTCTGATCAAGTTTTAAATAAATAGCGAGACATAAATTTGTTAATATCTTCCAAATTGTTCCTATATATATATATATATATATATATATATATATATATATATAAACAGGAAATATTCATTTATGCAGGTTTGATTGAAAAACCAAGAATTATTTTTTTTTGTTTAATATTTTTTTCTAATTTCTATAATACGAATGATATTTTTTTTGTTTCCGATAATAAATTGAACATGGTTACTTGTATAACCAATTGACAAATAGTTTTTTTTTTTTTGTGGATTGACACGATTGTTCTATTTACACTATTTACATTGTTCAAGAAGGCCAAATCGTGCAACGGCCGAAACGTCGAGAATATGGCAATAAAGATGAGGACAACGGTCCTAGCAATGTAAGTAGGGTAAATATTTACAACATCACATCTCAGAAATATAGACGATTGTTCTATAAGTAGAGAAGTGTTTATTTTATTTAATTGTTTGCAGATTTTATTTTGTTTCGAATAGAAACAGATGATTCAGATCGTAGAAAAATTAAATGAGCAAACTTTTCTTGGACTTCAGACAACCCTGTATAATTGAGACGTTGCTGTCAAAATACACACACACTATATATATATCTGAATGAAAAAATAGAAATTACTATGAAACATTTCACCATTCAAAAAGACTTCTGACAAAAGTAATATATTTATTGATGGAATTTATATATATATATATATATATATATATATATATATATTGGGGTGGGGATAAATAAACGTTAACATCGTCGAGATGCACAGCTCTTGCTTTCTCAACGTTTTTGATGCTGTTTTTAAATATAGTGATTTTTCTACTTTTTCATTCAGTTACCCAACATTTTTCTTTATATATATATATATATATATATATATATGCGCAAATCATAAATACGAAATTGCCCCCCCCACAAAATAAATTAAAGAGACATGATCCACACTTACCCCATCACCTGTGTCTGAGTCTGGGTACTTCGTCCATGATAATGACGATTTTTTTCTGGTATTTAATAACTCGACTGAAAGAAAGAAATTAAAATTATTAGAAATACAGATAGCATTTTCAAAAAATTTGTTTTCAAAGATTCAAGATATATATGCATATGTATTTCTATAGGATTAATGGTTTATATTATTTAATCAGACATAATTGTATCTCTTCAAAACATCATTTTTAGTGGATACCTGTATTTGTATAGACGCTCCGTACTTAAAAAAAAAAAAAAAATAAAAAATAAATTAACAAACAACTATATTTCTTCTATTTACATTATTCGGACTATTGTCCTCATGTTTGTTTCCATATTTATCACAACGTTTTGAAGAGGAATGATCACCTACGTCATCGAAAACCGTACCGGACTCTAAGGTCTATTTTTTATATATAGCATTAAATAAAGGACAGTTTCTTTATAATTATAATTCAAATGAAAGGCGAAACGACAGAGATATGATCCTAGGATCGAATAGTACTAGTGACTGAGAACGTTAGAAAGCACACACAAAAATTTGATAGCCAGAAAAAAGTTTTGAGAATACATAATGAGGAAAAGACGCTTGGAGAATTTAACACCCATTGAGAACAAGAGAAACAATGTAAGACTAGCCAGTCACCTACATGTTTGAGTAAATGGATGAAGAGAGTACAGCAGATAAAAACATTGGGAACCTGTAGATGTGCAAGTTCTAGGGAGCTGCCCAGACCCCATTTTCCGGTTTTGATAGAGTTCAAAACGTTTCCGAGTCCTTGTTGGAGAAGACGGATTTTCCACCTTCCAACCTCTCTCTCACAGGCGAGTCTCTCACTGCTCTATCGCTACAACCATGGAAAGTGCTCGGACGAACTGCATCTACTGGTTCCACCCGGTCTGACCTTCACGGCTAGGGCCCGTCATGCCTCTTACATAGTAGAAAACCACCTATTCACCGGTCACTATAATCTTAAACTGTTGAAATCTAGAGTGAACCGTTATCTTCACCTATCTATATAAACTACCCTTAAACGTAACCCTCTAACCTCGAGTGTCTTACCCTGCGCCTTATACAGGGTGAACCTTACTGTAAAAAAAAAAAAAAATCTATAAATAAATGAATAAAAAGGAAATAGAAGACCATGATCATTAATTACAAAAGTTTCATAACTGTGTTGTTTCCCAAAACATGATTAAAATCGTTACTGAGAATCCAGTACAACGGAAAATGGACGAAACAGAATCCAGTACAACGGAAAATGGGCGAAACAGAATCCAGTACAACGGAAAATGGACGAAACAGAATCCAGTACATCGGAAAATGGACGCAATAACATTGTCAAATTAGTATTTAACCATATAAGAGAGATAAAATTCTATCAAAGTTTAGCAATTTTTTCTCGTCTTACTCTCGACTTAAGCAATTTCGATTTTTAATGCAGTAAGTCAACCTGAATGCAATCGATCAAATGGTAAACAATATTCAGACAACCAAGACCTTTTTATTACAAGAACCAGATGTGCTTTTGAGGGCAGACAAGGCAGAAGAGACATTATTAATGGGCCACGGTGAAGAGTTTATGGCAAGAGTAGCTATAAAAGTAAACAAATACGAAAATTGGCGTAGACAAAAAGCAGAAGAAATTCAAATCAACAAGTGAAACCGTAGAGGTTTCTGTCATCATTCAATAATTCTAATCAATAAGTTGTGAGTTATTGTGGCCTAACACAGTTTGGCCTGAAAACACATGGCACTGGCCCAAATAAAGCCCACGTCACACGATCGGGCCACTGCCTGACCATCAACTAAAGAAATGGACTCTTTCTATCGGAAATGAATTCTTCACTTTTGCGGGTGGGAGAAATGACTCGATAGGTGAAACAAAACTTCCTTCAACTAGATGTACGAGTCTCATGGTAAAAGAGACCTGAACTGATTGTATATCCCTTTAGCTAAAACTTCTATATAAAAGTAGTTTGGACTTTCAGACAACAAAAGAACGTCCAACCAAACAAAAACAAAAAACAAAACAAACAAACTTGTTAACGCGTTCCTCAATGGTTGCGGAGGTAACATAACGGTTATTAGCGCTGAAAATAGGTATAGGTAAACGAAATCCGTAGGCATCTTTGGACAGTGAAAGATGCTTTCCCAAAGCTAAACAAACTATTAAGAAACAAGAAACTTTTATAAACAAAGAAATGACCATTGAACTGATATGTAATATCATTCCTCATATACGGCAATGAATGCTGGGCAATCTCCTCAAAGAGGAAGAGATTTGACACGATAAAAAGGTGGTTCTACAGAAGGATCCTGAGAATACCATAGATTGAGCACGTGAGCAATGTTTGCTTTGTTTGTTTAACGGCATATCAACTCTTTAAGAATCATTTAATGCCGAAATTTAAATTTCTTTTTCAGAAATATATTGCCCGTAATTTTCTTTTTCAAACATCGATTAATGATAATATTTTTTCCTGACAAACATGTATTGCTCGCAATTCCTTTACTATGAAAAGAATTGCTGGAACTTCTACGTCAATTAACTATCTGCCCACAGCTGGGACCCTAACAAGTGCTACCACTTCGGTGCAGGGCGGAAACAATTAAGAGGTGGTTCCGCGCTCCTCAAAACTTCCCGATCAGAGATCTCGCTGCCGAATGTATATCGTCATACCCAAGACGGCGTGTGCGCATTGGCGAAGTTTTAAAGAAAAAGAAAACAAAAAAGGAACCCTTAACATCAGAAATAATGTAAATTTCCATGGCACTTAATTAAGAAAGAGCTTGGCAATTAAATTTTAATTAATTAATCGTCTATATAACTTAATATTAGTTCGTGTAAGTATTTACTGTTAAATTTCCCTTAAAATAATAAATCCTTTTCTTCGTTATTTTTTTAAAATCAATTCACCTCAAAGCAAGGCGATAATGCCACTAAGACGCAAGGGGGCTATTGGGATTGAAAGTGAATGAGAAAAAGGTAAAAAACAGTAAATGTCAAAGTTTAGGCGAAGACGTTAGAATTATGGACTTGAAGTAGACTTTAGAAGGGACCGGAAACCCAATCCTAAACAGGAAACAAGGAAAAAAAACTACTCCTGTTCAAAATACCGGGACAGGGTGTCAAACAGGAAATATTGCAGGCAGGAACGACCGAGTGCATGATGAGCTTGGGTAAATTGTTGGCAGAACGGGGTTTAAGAGTGATAGCAAACAGACAATAATTTACTAAAAGCTACAAAGGGCGGGAAGTTGTAGAGGGCTATGGCTGCCAATCTCCTGAAGAGATACGGCAGATAGAAGAAGAACGTTTATCGGCGCAGAATGTGGTTAGCTGAGTTGAAATTCGGACAGTCATTTTCGCACACTAGGGCTACATACAGTGTTTGAATTCAAAGTTGTTTTTTCTCCTATCAGTTATGTGCCATGCGGGATACACGCGTAGGCGATCATGTATCTTTCGATACATTTTTTTTAAGCTTTTCACCCAAAGCAAGGCTGGAAGCCACTAGCACGCAAGGGGTTACAAAAGATTTGGAGGAAGAGCAGATAGGAGTGGTAACGGAGAGGACGTGGAGAAAGATAGTGGATCGATCAAGGCAAGGGGGTTACAGAAGATTTGGAGCGAGAGCAGATAGGAATGAAAAGGGAAAGGATGTGGAGAAGGGAAGTGGATAGATCAAGGCAACATGACTGACGAGGCAGATTTTTTTGTCCGGAGTAGGTTGCCATTTCTTTCTGCGGTAGACAAGTTGCCATCCAAGGCTATAGAACCCGATCTGTCCTGCTATTTACCCATAGCTGGGTGGGGAGAGAAGAGGAGTCATACCTTTCCCAAGGGTATTAACACGTAAGTGAATGTAATGGATTCGACTGGAAATCGAACTCGAGTAAACGAAAATAAAACCGGATTCGCACCATGTAAGGGACAGAAGCTTTTATATTTCTGAAAATAGTCAAATAATGCTTTTGGTCAGTCAGTTATGTGTCATGCGTGATACACGCTTAGCCGATTCTGGATCTTTCGATTCAAAGAGATTTTCATTGTAAATAATTTAACTAAAACAAAATAAAAGGTTCTATAAAAGAGTACAAAAGACTTACTCATATTCCGTAGAGCAATCATAAGGAACGAAGTGTTCCTTTTGCTTACACAGGCTTGGCTGATGAAGCTAAATGTATACCAACTCAAGAACTCTAAGACGGTGGACCGTGCGAGCTGTGTATGTAAGATTGAAAATAATTTGTCATTTTAATCGCCGGCTCGGTCAGGATTGTCCAATAAATGTTGCCCAGTCGAAGGACTGAGTGATTCTTTACGTATGACTGACAAATTAGAACGCAAATAGGCAGGCGCCTGGTGCGTTATGCGAGTTTCCAGTCTTTGATTGGCCCTGTCCCATGTATAATGCATTACAACGGCATTAAAATTTATATATAACAGAAACTATTCTGAAGATAGGACAACCGATCTTTGCTAAAGGCTGAAAACGCGGATAGAGTTTGAAAGATAGTACACAACTTAACGGCGTTATAACACAAACTAATACACGCCGAAACTGTCAGCAATCAAGTGGCATTTCCTGCCTAGCGACACACACACATTATATATATATGTGTGTGTGTGTGTGTGTGTGTGTGTGTGTGTGTATTTAGGCGGCAAATTCTCTTTTAGGCATGTCTGATTGAATAAGTTACAAACGTTATGTCTGCTTATTTTTCTTATAATCCCTTCATATTCACGAATATTTTTCCGTATATTACAATTAAATCAGGCAAGAAATGCACTGTAACAGTGAGAATCACCTACCGTAATTCCCCATGTATAGTACGACTTCATCCAGAATACGCATCATACAAAACTGGGAAAATGCTTCTATTCACGCATAATACGCACCACTTATTTGGTAATCAAACCACATACCTCTCCAATTTCATTAGGTCCAGCGTTTTCTACTCTTATTAAAAATGGTTTTAAACATAGAAAAATATTATTGTAATTTAGTTTTATGATAATTCTTATTTCATTTTACGTTTGTAAGTATTTTCAGGTACATATGATTGTATTTGACATCCTTATGGGGTCGCAATCGCTGAATGTTAGTGTCAAATTGTCGTACGTTTGTGGTGAGTAGTCATTTCGCAACTGAAATCAACCTATGAAACGAATTTTAAAAAAATTTTTTTTTTTTAGACAAAACGCGTATTATACATGGGAAATCTTTCCGAGATCATCACTGGTGCAACGTTTAAGGCAAAACTGTGTAGCTATTAATTACTGATATTTTCTCTTACGTTTAAAAAGATATATATATATATATATATATATATATATATATATATATTTGTGTGTGAGAGAGATAGGGGTTTTACTATGCAGTTATGATTCCAAAATAAAATTTGTACGATGTAGATATTTGTTTCCTTGCAGATAACAAACCAAAGTTTGCAACGTGAAAAGGATTACCTGTAGCAACTCAACTATTGGATAAGAATTAAAATGTTTTACGACAACAATAATGTAAGAAGTAGATGCAGGCTAAACACCTGTGTTGTTTGTTTTTTTTTTTTTTCACTTTCATAAACTCAAAAGATGTTCTTTCCATCCCATCGCTATCTTAATTAAATTATACAAGCTGTCCATAAATTACCTGCAGGACTTCCACAGTTTATTGAATCTATTAGAGTTACCTTGGTCTTTTACAAGAATTTATTGCACCACAGTAACACCAATTGCGACTAACAGTTATTTACCAACAGGATGGCGAATCACCTCATTGGGAATGTGTCTGTTCGTAAGTTTCTCACTAGTGGATTTGAAAAGTTGAACCAGTTGACTGGCCATTCAGATCGCCAGAGGTAACGCATCTCTAGGTATCTTATGTGGCACTGTTAAAGACAGAGCCTCTCATAGAAAGTTAAAGACCTCAATTCTTGCCGTACATATGATTAGCCATTGTGGTTAGGGACCTGATGAGTTTAAATAAAAATTATATTTGTTTATCAAGGTTTCTCCATAAACCCTCGAGAGTTATGTTTTTTTACGCGAATTTTAAAAATTGAGCAGATCATTTATTATGGATCTGTTGTGTATGAAATGGTCGGAAGATGCCAAGTCTAAGGCGGGCATAATCATAAACAAGGTTTCGAAAAGATGCTTTGGTAGAATTGACACTCGAGACACAGATTAAATAGTCGGGTCTCCCAGTAGATAAACAAAAGACAAACAAATAAGTCTACGCGGAAAATAAGTCGAAAATCTAGATATCAGCAAAAAGGAAGAACAAATTAGAAGACTATGGTTCATATGAAGGCGAAAGAAAGAAAAAAACAGAGAAAGAAAAAAACAGAGAAAGAAAAAAACAGAGAAAGAAAAAAAACAGAGAAAGAAAAAAAACAGAGAAAGAAAAAAAACAGAGAAAGAAAAAAAACAGAGAAAGAAAAAAAACAGAGAAAGAAAAAAAACAGAAAGAAAAAAGAAGAAAGAAAGAAAGAAGAAAGAAAGAAAGAAGAAAGAAAGAAAGAAGAAAGAAGAAAGAAAGAAAGAAGAAATGAAGAAGAAAAGAAAAAAGAAGAAAAAAGAAAAAAGAAAAAGAAAAAAGAAAGAAAAAAAGAAAAAAAAAGAAAGAGTAAAATGGGGGAAGTACAATTATGAAGACTACAAAGAGAGAAAAAAACTAGGATAAGTAGGAAGACTGGAATCAGTAGGTTAAACTCTTGTGACTTTAGTTTTTGTTCCATTTGATAAACTCAAAAGATTTGCATTCCAGCATCATCATCATCATCTTAATTAAATTATTCATGAACTAGTCTGGTAGTGAAAAGTCTAAAGACGGTGAGAATCAGTGGCACTGCTTCAAAAGAGACTTTGATAGAATTCACACTCAAGAAACTCGAAGAATGGAATTTTCTTTTCATAAAAGAAGAACGGGAAAGACTAGATGCAGACTGAGTGACAACGACCACGAAGGAAAAGGAAAAATCTTCAAGTAGATTCAAGTTTTACGAACCTTGAAGAGGAAAGGAAAACGACCGAAGTGTGAAACCCGCCCCCCCACAAGCCGGCAGCCCCAGAGAAGAAGAACTGATGAGTGCACAAAAAGGTGAATTGGAAGTATTCCATCTTTTTGCAGGAGAAGAGATCGGCAGGACGTGACGGGGTTAATGAGAATCAAGCAAAAGACCATAGGCCCATGGGACGGGCAGATGGGTAATGGACAAGAGAGAGAGAGAGAGATTTAGTAGCTGATGCATGGTAAATACGTCGGAGACAGTGAGATGAGGACTTGGATCAATGGGGTAGGAGTGGTCGCTACTGGCGGTAGGAAGTCTCGGGCAGTGGTACTGGGCGTGATGGTTTTAAATCTTTAGAAATATCCTTAAGCTGTAAACTGACCAGGAGAAGATAGAGAGGAAAAAAGAGAGAGAGAGGAAAAAAGAGAGAGAGAGGAAAAAAGAGAGAGAGAGGAAAAAAGAGAGAGAGAGGAAAAAAGAGAGAGAGAGGAAAAAAGAGGAAAAAAGAGAAAAGAGGAAAAAAGAGAAAAGAGGAAAAAAGAGAGAAAAGAAAAAGAGAGAAAAGAAAAAGAGAGAAAAGAAAGAGAGAAAAGAAAAAGAGAGAAAAGAAAAAGAGAGAAAAGAAAAAGAGAGAAAAGAAAATGAGAGAAAAGAAAAAGAGAGAAAAGAAAAAGAGAGAAAAGAAAAAGAGAGAAAAGAAAAAGAGAGAAAAGAAAAAGAGAGAAAAGAAAAAGAGAGAAAAGAAAAAGAGAGAAAAGAAAAAGAGAGAAAAGAAAAAGAGAGAAAAGAAAAAGAGAGAAAAGAAAAAGAGAGAAAAGAAAAAGAGAGAAAAGAAAAAGAGAGAAAAGAAAAAGAGAGAAAAGAAAAAGAGAGAAAAGAGAAAAAAGAAAAAGAGAGAAAAAAGAAAAAGAGAGAAAAAAGAAAAAGAGAGAAAAAAGAAAAAGAGAGAAAAAGAAAAAGAGAGAAAAAGAAAAAAGAAAAAGAGAGAAAAAGAAAAAAGAAAGAGAGAAAAAGAAAGAGAGAAAAGGAAAATGAATGCCTACACGGTCACCTTTTTCTGCGCGCAGACACCCATTTCCTTTCGAGAGAGTAAATGATAGAGAAATCAGATTTATGATATCAGGCGACAAGAGCTTCATCATCGGCAGCCAGCCACAATTGATGATGAATTCGAACATTCTAGAATTTCGAAATGAAGCCACTACACAGAGTGTGCATGCGTACTTAAATGATAACAGCATTATTTATAATTAGAGTCTCCGTACGAATGAGGGAAGGATAGCGAAGAAGAAAAAGGAAAAGGGAAAAGAAAGCGTACATTGTAAATATGTTGCCTTACACAGAGTCGCAAATATTGATCAACGACAATTGATATTCCCAGTTTGGGGAAATAGAGAACCCAAAAGGGCGAAAGAGGCAAATTGTCTCGCCTTTAAAATCCTAGATTACCATACATGCATTAATTAGAGGAAAGCAAAATGATGACCGTTGTAATCTTTCACGTGCTAGAAAAGAGGTTTGGAGAAAAAAAAATATAAAAAAAAACTGAAATGGAAAAGAAACAAAAAAAAAACGTAAAGAAAGGAAGAAAAACAACAGAAAAAACACGATAAAATCGAACAAAAACACCAACAAGATAAAATCGAACAAAAAAAAAAAAAACAGAAAGAAAAAGCAAACAAAAAAACTACCCCCAAGTTAGTTTTAAAGTTTCAAATTTTAGACTCCAGATTGTTCCATGGTGTTACTTCATGATTTTTAGGACAATAATAATGATTTTGATCCCCCCGAGTCAGCTAGTGCAGACTTAGACTCGATGGAAACTTGGCAAACAATAAGAGAAGAGGGGGAGAAGGGAAATAGAGAGAGTCCTATGGCGAAATAGAGAGAGCCATATGGCGAAATAGATGGGAAATGGGTCTTGCGAGGAAGGCCGAAGTTTTAGGGGAGGCAACAATGGAAGTCAAAAATACTTAGAATCAGAAAAAGTCACTTGCCGTTTCTATTGTATACAACGAGGAAAGGGGGCTTAGAAAATTTGACACTGACAAGATACATTAAAATAAATGGTTATCAGACCAGATTAGGAGAAAAAAAAAACATCTCGTCTTCTTTCTCACCGGCGTGGCGTGGTTTCCTGCTGTCTTTTCTGCAAATATTTTCACGGTAACTGCTCTGATGAGCATTTTTGCCTCGACTGCAAGAAATTAAGCGCGTAACGGATTGGCATCTAAATCTCACAGTCTTGCTGTTGAACTAGCAAAAGATGCAACCGTATTTGCTAACAGTTTTTCTCACTTGTGGAACTCCCTTCCGATCACTTGTTTCCCTCCGACCGGCAATCTTCAAAAATTTAAATGCAGTGCAAATCGTCATTTCCTGTCTTCCAGAACTCTGTTCCTTTATTGTCCTTTTTCCTCACTAAGGCCTTCTCACTGTCACTCCCAGTAGACTCTTGCGTCTTAGTGGCATTATCGCCTTGCTCGAGGTGAAACAATAAAAAAGCACTTGTTTAACAAATTCCCAAAGTGTTGCATTAAGGTGAGAGAGTCAGAGAGAGAGAGTCAGAGAGAGAGAGAGAGTCAGAGAGAGAGAGAGAGAGTCAGAGAGAGAGAGAGAGAGTCAGAGAGAGATAGAGAGTCAGAGAGAGATAGAGAGTCAGAGAGAGATAGAGAGTCAGAGAGAGATAGAGAGTCAGAGAGAGATAGAGAGTCAGAGAGAGATAGAGAGTCAGAGAGAGATAGAGAGTCAGAGAGAGAGAGAGTCAGAGAGAGAGAGAGAGAGTCAGAGAGAGAGAGAGAGTCAGAGAGAGAGAGAGAGAGAGTCAGAGAGAGAGAGAGAGTCAGAGAGAGAGAGAGAGTCAGAGAGAGAGAGAGAGTCAGAGAGAGAGAGAGAGTCAGAGAGAGAGTCAGAGAGAGAGTCAGAGAGAGAGAGAGTCAGAGAGAGAGAGAGTCAGAGAGAGAGAGAGTCAGAGAGAGAGAGAGTCAGAGAGAGAGAGAGAGAGAGAGAGAGAGAGAGAGAGAGTCAGAGAGAGAGAGAGAGAGAGTCAGAGAGAGAGAGAGAGAGAGAGTCAGAGAGAGAGAGAGAGGATGTATATTTACAGATATAGGTTAAAAAAGAAAAAGGAAAAAAGAGGAAAATCTAATTAATACTAAGTGTTTTAATCTTTTCGAATTTTGTAAAAATAAGAAATCCTCAAACGTCTTTCAGAACAATCACCAAATGTCTTTCGGTCTATCTTTAATTGGTAAATTGATTTTGTTTACCGGGAATTTTGCTCTAAATAATCATTACCAAAATAAATCTTTGCTAAATTCGGTAAATTTCATCAAGCCATGAGGCGGGAAGGGTATTGATACAAGAGTGATTGAAGAAACAAAACAAAGTGACAATTTCGTAACAGAAAGCACCAACTAATCCCATTAGTATAAAAAAATATTGCAATGGTAGAGTTCATCTATAAACATCGTTAAACCTATTTTAATTGTTTATTTTTCAAGAGGCAACTATATTGATATATTATTTGATGCATTGGGGATATTTACCTTGAATTCTTATGTAAAAAAAATCTACAGGGTGCTCATTAAAAACGCGGCAAATCCAGAAAGACGTGAGACAACCGTTGAAAACCGGTGACAAATAATGTGACTGAAAAAGTCAGGAAGAATTTCTGCACATTTTTTCAATCTGCACGTCGGATGTTCTTTGAAAAGTACGATGACTTGACGCTCAAAATCAGTGAGTTGTTTAGCCATACGAGAGGGGTAAAAAGAAAGTTGTCTGCAAATCACCTTTAAATGACGAGTCAAAAGATCGATCAGCAATTAATCAATCATGAAAGAACCAATCCGAATTAAGTAATTACGCGAGAGCTGAATGATTATTCAAAACCATGAATATTCAAACTGTTTCAAAGTCAATTATTTTTCAGAAATAGAAAGTTGCCTGTTTTATACTGAGAAGCCTGTATTATTTCCTTCGTCTTCATTTCCATTGATTCTCATCAACTATTCTGTCATCGGAATCAATTGCTAGGATTGCTGCTAGGAATGTTGGGTTACTGTCGGGTCAGAATCTAGGTTATACATTTAAAAATCTACCTTTCGTTCACAATTGGTCTGGTGCTTCTATTATGCATTTAGAGATCTAGGATACTAGCTAAAGATATTAGTAATATTATGGTTCCTGACCTGGCATCTCGGCTTCAGACACTTTCCCATCGCCGTAGCGTAGCTTCCCTGTATATTTTGTTATAAATACTTTCATGGTAACTGTTTTGATGAGCTTTTCTCTTTGGTAGATCAGCTTTACGAATTTAAGCAGTGCTAGAATGACAGAAAGAAATGGCAATCTACTTCGGCAAATTCCCCTGTCTAGTCAGTCATAGATCGAAAGATACATGATCAGCGAAATCTGTATCACGTATGGCACTTAGATTAGCACTTACGTATCATCATTTTAGAGCTTAAATGGCTAGATGCCACCGTAAGTTCTATTACTTCTCCCTTAATTGTTGTCTCCTTTTACTTTCTCTTTTTTTTTACGTCTTATTTCAATCTCGGTAAACGCTTGCATCTTAGTGGCTTTATTGCCTATCTTGGAGTGAAATGATACCCTCCCCCCACCCAAAAAAAAACTTTGAATGGGGTCCCAATTTTCCGGGTTCCAAGCCGTGTCCAGCGTAATGTCGCATTCTTAGGGTGTCACGTAAGGACCGAAATTCACCGACAAGTCGAGCGTGTTAGCAAGTCGTATGGCGCATTACAATGTTATGTCGGAGCATATCAGGTTAGGTCATCTTTCTTCTCCAGTTCTTTCGCCGCCGCCGCCGTCGCCTTCAGGATCTAATTACCACAAAACTGTCCCTTACCCCGATCCAGACACTTCCCCCCAACCGAATATAGACAAACAAACAAGGTACTTTCATCAGCAACGCCACTTCACAATATCTTCAGCTCGTTAGCTAGAATAACCCACTCAATGCTTCACTGAGTGTCGAACGACTAACACATGTGTTACGAAGAAGATCGAGCGAAAACTCAACCTCAAAATTCTAGCACTACCCGAACCCTACCTAAACGAGGGCCCACAAACACGCAGGCGCTGTTTAGTTACGAGTTACATTTAAGCTGAGTTTTTCGACAGGCTACTGCGATTACTTCGGACTGAAAAAGCTATATTTTTTAAATTTTTTTTTAGTTATATATGTCTCTGGGTTTTAGGTGAGAATTGTTCTCTATTTCCAACGTTTTAATGTTCATCCAATAAAAGCCCCCAGAGCCTCTCAAGCTTGATGCATATTAAATGATAACGTTGTATGACTGTAAGAAGTGCAGCTTCTTTTAATATTTGAAAACTTAAAAATAAAAAAAGAGGGTAGCGAAGATGTTCCAAGGTGAAAAGGTGTTGTTTTTAAGATCTGTTCTAATCTGTTGGGTTAACTACGATAAGGCATGAAACCATCTATTCTCCACATCAAATATGGATTAAAAAAAGTTGTGCAAACCAAGCTCTGCATCCTTAGGTGGCAACCAGCCTAGGCGAATGAAAATTTTGAATTTAAAGCCATAAAGAAGGCAACGGGAAACAGTCCCGCTATATTTCCCCAAAACACTAATGGCTGTACAAACATTAAAGAAATTAAGTTGTGGAGAGACATTGCCACCGACGTCCTTGAAAAGATACCGCAAAATCAAAATATCAATAAAAAAAAAATAACATAAGAGGGACATAAAAAAAAAGCCTAAATAGGGATATTTAAAAAAAACCGACTAAAATGGGAAATTAAAAAAAAAACCGACTAAAATGGGAAATTAAAAAAAAAACCGACTAAAATGGGAAATTAAAAAAAAAACCGACTAAAATGGGAAATTAAAAAAAAAACCCGACTAAAATGGGAAATTAAAAAAAAAACCGACTAAAATGGGAAATTAAAAAAAACCATAAAAGGGGAAATTAAAAAAAAACATAAAAGGGGAAATTAAAAAAAAACATAAAAGGGGAAATTAAAAAAAAACATAAAAGGGGAAATTAAAAAAAAACATAAAAGGGGAAATTAAAAAAAAACATAAAAGGGGAAATTAAAAACTTAGTGCAGTAATTTTTTAAGTAGTTATAGTTCCTTGTTGCATTATCTTCTTTCTGAATTCAGTTTTTTCATTGTCATAAATTAGCTGCCAACCAAGGCTACAAAACTCATTCTAAAATCTTTCTTAATCCACGCATTCTTAGTTTAAATACCTAAGGCCGAGTGAATTAAGAAAGAGTTTCATACCTTTTTCCATCGACACCTCGATGAAGACAGGCACTAACTTTTCGGCTCTATATTTTTGTTTGCTTCGGTGTTAGTTTGAAGGCAGAATGATGTTAGCTCATCCATTTCAACCCGCCCTATTTTAGCAGGAAAAAAAAGGCCCAACTTTGAAACAATTGTAAGAATGCGTTGCGATGATAGGTTGTTATACGTTAAGAAGTTAATTACGGCACA
>OZ038511.1:81605002-81607502 GCA_964036315.1 Acanthosepion esculentum | reverse complement strand
ATGGAGACTACCAGCGATTTGTATAGTCTATACTTTGTTTAAAAGCTGGTTTTCTTCCTCCATATTCTTGTCAATTTGGACATCGCTGCCATGGTTAAGTCAATCCCTGTCCAGATTACCCAGTTGCAGGAACCATCTTTAGACAAGATTGCTTCCAAGTATATAAAACAGGACACTTCCTCCAATGAATTGACATTTATATACAAATTTCACTAAAGACGACAGACAAGATTCTATGATTATGATTTTATTTAATTTTTCTCATTAATCTTTTTGCTTCTTTCTATTTTCTTACTTCTTCTGCATCTATTCTATTTTTTTTAAGAATTTCAGCTGTTCTCAGACAATTTTGATTCAGTTTATATGATAAAGAGAGGCAGTGGCAAGAAGCGGTTCCTCGTGTCCCACAAAACTTTCAACGCTTTTTCGCACAAATCCATTGGTTTATATATTCCCAATAAAACATTCAAAGGGATTTTCTCATGCATTTGTTCTCAAACGCTTGGATCCTTCTCTCTGTATCTGCCAACAGGATTCACGTTTCAAATCCATACAGGAGAATGAAGACTACCAGCGATTTGTACAGTCTGTATTTCATTTGAAAGCTGATTTTGCGCCTCCATATTCTTGTCAATTTTAAATACTGAAATTTAAATGTTTTTTACTTGCATATTGTACAGTGAATACTTTCATTAAAATTTATTTTGTTTTAAAACCAGAAATAATATTTATTTAGTTTGTTTTCTCGCACTTCTCGCCTGTGGAACTCTCTTCCGATTTCTTGTTAACCTGCTACTACAATTTTCAAAAAATTAAATGTAACGCCAATCGCCATCTTCTGTCTTCCTGGAACCTGTCCTTTTCTCTTCCTGATAAAAGTTTCAATATTAGCTTAACCCTCAGGTGAGGGTCATCACTCCCAGCCATTACCACTCCTTTTGGGAAGGCGCTGGCTTTATTGCCCAGTGCGCACCCCAAAACGGAACAGATTATTTAACTTCTATCGGAACGGGTTAGTTATTAAATTCGTTGTTTAAAAGCATAGTAAAGAAACGTTTATTTCAGCTCTCCTTTTTTAAACAAATTCTTTATCTATTAAGAATTGTTGTTCTTTCTTTTTTTCGCATCCGATAAAAATTGATTACTGTATAACTTACGTAGGAAACATTTCAGAACTAAAAGGTGGAAACACGTGGTACCCTTAAGTTGAGAAAAAAAAATCAGTGCTGAATGTAGGACAAGACAAATTTAAGGTAAGATGGCGTTGTCCAGAAAACCTCAGAGAAGGAAGGAAATAAAAATAAAACACGACATTTAAAAATCACAAGCGGTTGCTTAAAACAAAAACAAAAAAAATAAAATAGAAAAAACGTGGAATGTCATTTGACAAGCATTGCGTGTGCCGTTGAATAACGGTAGGGCGGTACCGATGTGTTGTCCCTTGAGACACGAACCACTGCAGCCCCACTCGGACATAGATGGGTCTTCTGTCGCATTGGATTGATTACTTTGGCAAACTTTTAGATATGCCGCATAATTCAACGAGTGAGATAGAAAGACAGGTCGGAAGAAAGAGACGAAGTAAACAAAAGAAAGAAAAAAAAAACACACACACAGAAAAGAGTATTTCGGTCTGGACATCAGCATGTCCGCCCGTCTCTCTAGCTATCCATCTCATTCAGTGTTGGCTGTCTAAAGAAAATGTTTCTTTGCATGATGCGACTCTTGTGTACCATATCTGGAAAGCAGACATTTGCTTCCCCCCTACCTCATACCGCCAAACCCCGGAACATAGAGCTACTGAAGTTAGGAATTTAAAACCTCAAGATGGATGCATCAATACCTTATGGTGTTTGCTGGGAAACTCGGTTCAGCCTCAGCGATGGACTCGTCGAGCACGAGACAGAAATGGGTGGGTGTGGGGTCAGCTGGGTCGTGGTGAATTAGATGCACTCCTTGAGAGTATACATGATAGCAGAAAAATAACTTACATTTAAGCCTACTTGGATATGAAGGAAGAAGAGGGAAAACTGGAAAAGAAAGCTGTAGGATATTTACCAGGATGCATGTCGAACATTAGTAGAAAACTTTGTTCCCCGCCGGGTGTTCCTCGTTTCTAGCCTTTTGCCAAAAACGAAACTATGTTTCGCTAAATCAATTGTAGTTGCTTTAGCGAAAGCAGGAAGAACAAAAACTTTCAAAAGGACAAATGCTACTTGCAAGTGTTTGCGAAATCTCAAAACAAAATTCGGTAATAATAAGTCTTGGTAAACTTTGCAGATTTTATATCAAACTGAATGTTTACCTTGTGCCAAACTATAAAAAAAACTGGGACTTCTTAAAGGTATGGAAGTGAAAATTGGACAAGTTCTTCACGATTGAAAAAAGATTTGGGAAAGCAGAGATTTAGTACTACCCAGGAAAGATAACAAGACTATATATATATATATAAAGAAATATAGTTTCAAGGTGTGCTATAATTATGGGATAAAGTGCTCAA
>OZ038511.1:81562502-81597502 GCA_964036315.1 Acanthosepion esculentum | reverse complement strand
ACACACACACTTTCATATATATATATACACACACACACACTTTCATATATATATATACACACACACACACTTTCATATATATATATACACACACACACACTTTCATATATATATATACACACACACACACTTTCATATATATATATACACACACACACACTTTCATATATATATATACACACACACACACTTTCATATATATATATACACACACACACACTTTCATATATATATATACACACACACACACTTTCATATATATATATACACACACACACACTTTCATATATATATATACACACACACACACTTTCATATATATATATACACACACACACACTTTCATATATATATATATACACACACACACACTTTCATATATATATATATACACACACACACACTTTCATATATATATATACACACACACACACTTTCATATATATATATACACACACACACACTTTCATATATATATATATACACACACACACACTTTCATATATATATATATACACACACACACACTTTCATATATATATATACACACACACACACTTTCATATATATATATACACACACACACACTTTCATATATATATATACACACACACACACTTTCATATATATATATACACACACACACTTTCATATATATATATATACACACACACACTTTCATATATATATATATACACACACACACTTTCATATATATATATATATACACACACACACACTTTCATATATATATATATATACACACACACACTTTCATATATATATATATATACACACACACACTTTCATATATATATATATATACACACACACACACTTTCATATATATATATATATACACACACACACACTTTCATATATATATATATACACACACACACACTTTCATATATATATATATACACACACACACACACTTTCATATATATATATACACACACACACACTTTCATATATATATATATACACACACACACACACTTTCATATATATATATACACCCACACACACACACTTTCATATATATATATATACACACACACACTTTCATATATATATACACACACACACACACACACACACTTTCATATATATATACACACACACACACACTTTCATATATATATACACACACACACAAACGAACAGATGATTTTTATGATTATTTCATCAGTTTTATACTAACTCGGGAATCTAGCGTAGAGTTTGTTAAGGAGAGAAGACAATAAAAGCACAAGAATTAAGACAGAATACAACGATTGACATTGCATTTAAATTTTTGAAGATCAAACTTGACAGGGAAGCAAGAAGCCGGAAGAGAGTTCCACGAGCGGGAAGTGCGATAGCGATGGAAGAAACATTCAGCATAGAACTTACGGTTACATCCAGCCATTTCAATCGTAATGAATGATATCACCTTGCCGCCAATGTAGTACTGCGCTTACATTCACGAAAACTCGGTACCCTAGCGGAAAGTTTATCAGAACAATTAGCATGAATGTATTTATTGAAAAGACACAGGGGGGTCTACGTTACGGCGGTGGGAGAGCCGAGATGCCAGGTAAGAACCATAAACATTGCTGTCTTTGGATTTTATCAAAAATCTCTAAATATATAGCAGGAGTACCAGACCAGATGTGGCAGCAATATTCAAAGTAAGAACGAATGTTATATCAATCCTCTGATAGAGTAGCGAATGCTGGACAATTTTCTCACAGATGAAGAGACTGAAATGTGGTTCTACAGAAGCATGCTGAGAATAACATGAACTGAACATGTGAGTAAAGAGGAAGTACTAAGGAAAACGAAAACAAAATGCACGCTTATACTTACATTTTTAAGACAAATAATGAAGTAAGAGGACTTGGGGAATTTGACTCTTTCACGACATATTGAAGGCAAGAGAGCCAGAGGAAAGAAGCGAATAACCTACCATAAGAGACAGAGGGATGGTGAAAAGGAACATTGCTAAGAGCTATAAAAGAGAGGAAGTTGTAGAGAGCTACGATCTTTACGTCCTGAACTGACGGGCCACACAGAAGTATTCTTTTTACGCGAAAAGGAGAGAAATAAAATTTAAAAAAATACAAGAGAACAAAAAGCATTCGTTTGACCTTTGAAAATTACTGCAGAAGAAAATTTTATCTTGTTCGTGTTTCTCATTTTATAAACCAGACAAGAAAGCACGATTCCAAGACAGCGTTCGTAGTAATATTGTCCAAACACTGGAATTTCTGGTATTATTAAAATTTTAGATTTTTTTTTCTCTCCGTTTTTATTTTCCTTTTAACCTTTACTCCATGGGTCCAAAACTAACTTTTGATTCCTAAGGTTTTGCAGGGGTTTGGTAGAAACTTGCTTGAAAATAATTTTCTATTAGAGTTGTGTTCAAATTTTTCCAAGGAATCCAGTCGCGGAAGGAATTCGTGACATTCCAATGTTCTTATTAAAGGTTCATTGCGAACATTTCAACAGAATATTTCACATAGTTTATTTAATTTTTATCATACGAAATAGTCAAAAATAAAAATGACAATTTAATTTTTTTTTTATTTTTATTTTTTTTAGGATTGAGAATTTTCCACAACGAAACAAGGGAGGTAATTTTTGAGTAACATTTTTGCATGATTATAAAATTTGTCGACGAAGTTCAAGGAAAAAAGAAAAAGGAAAGAAAATAATTCGATGGAATGAAAGTCTACATTATTGCATCTAGCACGGCTTGTATCCACTTATCAAATGGCTTTCATTCTATTTTTTTTTTTTTTTTAAGAAAATAAAATATAATTTAAATGCCTCTTCGTAGAGGCGCGTACAAGCGTATCAATTGACAAGCAGTCAATTACATTGAGTTTGATCTTCTCGAAATACTTTATATTAATGTCCTTGTGTCAGACAAAGATGGTTATGGAAGTATAACCCTAACCCTGCTACCGACGCAGAAACTGTTGAGGTCAAACTGCGTCCAGGCACACTATTATTAAACAGATTTGGTCAAAGATCAACAAAAATTCTCAGAAGATTTGTTTGCTAGGATTCTAGACATTTTTCTGGCTCTAAAAAGAATAAATAGTCTGAGTTGTAGTAACATTATATATATATATATATATATATATATATATATATATATAAATAAGAGAGAGAGAGAGAATTAATATGGAAAAGTTTGTTTTTTTCACTTAACTCCTGTTTACTTCGGAGTTTCGTGGCTATATGTGGATAACCACTCGACGGAACAGAGTTAATCTGCTTAATCAGAGTTGATCTGCTCAAACAGAGTTAATCTGCTTAATCAGCAGATTAACTCTGTTCCGACGAATGGTTATACACATATAGCTACGAAACTCCGAAGTAAACATGAGTTAATTGAAAAAAAAAAAAATTATATATATATATATATATATATATATATATATATATCCGTTGTATTAACGCGCTAGCTCTGTCTTCGGTATTGAGCACTACCACAATGCCTGCTTGCCTTAAATGCTTCCTTATCAACAAAACACTGAAAAACCTGAAATCTGTCTTCAAAAACTGCATTTCAAATTAAAACACAAGACTCTCTCAACGGAGTGAGTCCTCTAGGTCACTGGCATATTTATGAAAAAATAAATACGCAAAAATTCGCCTCTGCCGAGCATCGATGACCTATGGGTTAGAATCTGCGACTGATACCAAATCGATCGGGTTTCCGTCACGGCTTGAAGCGATCGGATGTCTAGCCACACTGAGGAGCTGTGATACAGCGAAACAATGTCTGTGTATATATGTATGTATGTAAAGGTTAATGGTCAGAGGTGAATCAGACTAGGAAAAAAGCATTATTAAAAGTGCTCTATACACGTGTGAAAAAAAAATCAAATAAAAAATAAGATGTAGAGCTTTTGATTTTAAAAATCAGGAAGTCAATTGAATCCGCTACCTTAGTTTCAATCTTACAGTATCCTCAGGCGATATGCAGTTTAATAAATAAAACAGATCATCTACTCAAATATGGGTACCCATTAAAAATAATGTTTAAGCAATAAATCAAAATATGTTGGATTAACAAATGAAAATTCATTCCTTAAAATTATATATATATATATATATATATATATATATATATATATGGGGGCGTATGCGTCAGTTTCGTGTCTCTAGATGATCGTTAGATTTGCAGCGTGCAACCGACTGTCTTTATGCAGTACTGATTCCTACTTATTCTCTTTATCTGCAAACGTTCTATCTCCGATATTGGTCGCACATCTTCCATGAATATAGAATATTTTAAACCACGTCTAAAAACATTTACATAACGTTATGCTGATGGAGAACACTTTATTGCTTTTCGACCCTTACTAAGCGTTAAAATATTTTTCCGTTTTTTTTTTCCTGGAGAAGTTATATTTTAAAAGCTGCTGCCAAAAATATTTTCGCTAAATTTAATTACAGCTTCAGCCACTGACAATTTACATTAATTCTTATATAGAATTCTTTTTAGGGTTTAAAGATAAATTTTTATTTTCTTGTTAAATAGAATAAGAAAAAGATTTTTTTCGAAAGACCCGATAACACTAATACAAAGAATTTAATAAAACGTGTTTATTTTCCACTTTTTTAAAAATGCAATTGTTTCGCGAAAGAACAAAAAAAGGTAAACTTTTGTCTTTTTGTATTTGCTACTATTTAAAAGAATGTCTCGAATATTTTTCGTAAGACAATAAAAAATACATTTTTTTATTACTTTGATTAAACAATTTTCTTCGCATAACAGACCACGATTTACAAAGAGAGATGACCTAATATGCAATGAGTCATTAAAAAAAAAAACCCTTAAAACTGAATTCTTAAGGATTAAACCGACTTTAAAAGTTTGTGTTTTAAATAACCGTTCCACCCTCAACCCTTAGATTTTCTAATCCGTCTTCCAAAAGTTATTCATCACTGTTCGTTAGTATCAATGCTTAATTTTAGCCCAAATAAATAAACATTACTCTCTCAAAGCGAAACAAAATGAAACAATCGGAAGAAACAAGAACCTAAAATGAGATTTTAGGAAATTGTCTTTTTTTTTTTTTTTTTTTAAAGTATTATCAATTTCTGGAATATTTGTAGTGGATTAGACAAGACAAGACGACGAAGAAACAAGCGAAAAGCAAATATATTCCAACAATGACAGAGAAATTCCTGGCAAATTCAGGTTAGGAATCCCTAATTGGAGACACTGTACTCATCGTTGTTATTGTTGGTTTAATGTCAATAACTTTCTTCATCTGCGGAATATTGAAGTTGTTTGACAAAACTCGAAACTCATTCTTCCTTCCTTCCTTCCCCCCCACTTTTGCTAAGCCATGCAAGCATCCGCTACCCATTGACGGGGTGGGGTGAGGAGGGGGAAAGGGTCTGGTTCCCTCTCAGACAGACTCGGTGAAGGGATGTGGGTGGGAGCTGCGGTAGGGATGTGGAGCTTGTCGAAGGATTGCATACCAACCAAACCGTGGAATTGGTGAAGAGCATCTTTATCCGATTAGGAAGGCAACGTGACCCAAGAAACTGGAATTGGCCCCGAGAATTATTTTGGAACTGCCATAGAGAAAGATCCTTAAAAGAGTTAAATTTTAAAAGGACGTAAAATAAAAAAGGAATCAGCTGTTATGGGTAAAAAAATGCATTTTTATTATTATTATTTGGTTTAGGTATGGCTATGGACGATCTAAGAAAGTAGTGGAGAGAGTAGGCGGGTGCGTTATGTGGGGATATGGGTGGGAAACTTGCTTCTTCCACACCCTTCTTCCAACTAACGTCAGAACAGATCATGCTTAAATAAGCAGAGAAGAGAGAAATCGAAAGAATTCCTGTTAGATAACAATGATAAAAATAATTTTTAAATTACATACATTATATATGAAGCAAAAAGAAAACTTATTTTAGCCAACGCGTTTCGTCTTCTGATGGACATTATTGTGACAAATAAGGATTTTATTTTGAGGCAAATACTTACAAACAATATTAAAAATGTTAGTTTTTCAAATTTTTTAAAAAATTTAAGAAACGCACATAAATAACCAAGTTAATTGAAAAGTTTAGTTAAACTATGGAAGCTGCTAAGTGTCAAAATTTAATTTCTAATAAACGAAAGTGACGAAATGATGTTAATATTTTTTTAAAGTAATTAATACGGAAATTATTTTATTTTAGTGTTATAGCATACTTATGGACGATAATGTTTATGTCCCCATTCGCATAAATACAGTCGTGAATACTGCATGTTGGTCAACCGGAGTGTCTCATCCGGGGAGGACGACAGACCCGACCACGTGTATGCGGAAGTTTTCGCCGAACTTACGGGCTCGATTTTGCTCTACACAAAAATTGGCCATGTGCCGCACCCTCCTCGTGTGGAGTTTGGGTAAATAACCTACCATTGGAGATTCACTGTGGAATTCACTTGACTCACTTCTAGCAGTTGACTATTTCTTCTACGCGCCGCTGGCGAATCTTATACGTGTTGTTCTTGTCCTAAGTATTATCGTTCATTACCAACCTTCGTTAGATTATTCAGGAAACTTTCCTAGCTTACAACATTTAGTATGGGATAAATGTATGTATTATATATTTTAACTAATAGGGGGTTATAATTTTCACGGTTTCCTTTTAATGTTTTAGCATATTTTTATTCATGTAAGTTGGGTTGTGAAAGAGGTAATTCTTGCAAAAATGGAGATATTTGAAAAAAAAAATCCAGAATGCATAATTATTTATATATATATATATATATATATATATATATATATATATATATTAGCAGCGTTGTCCGTGCTTGATTCAAAAATCGTACGACTCATACAGCAATCGCTATCACTTGACTTAAAATATTTTTGCCCTTCCTTGCCTTTAAAGGAGTGCCCTTTGCCGTGCTGATGTTGCTACATGCCTTCACACTGCGAATTTTTTCTAAGCTCTATACTAAACATTAAATCTCTTACAAAAAAAGAACTAAACAAAATGAACACAAAACGATCAGCTTTAAAAAAGGACTCGTAACTGGAAAAACCCAATGAAAAAAGAATGTTAACAACAAATAATTTTTCACACCCAATCCAGTTCTGAGGAATCAGAATCAACGTTGAGTTTAAGCATGCGAATGAGCCACTGGGAGTAAAGTGCCATGCAGATTTAAATTTTTCCCACTCGTGACAAATGCAGGTATCGAGTTTTTTTTTGCATGCTAGGTAACATTCGTGTCAGTCAGCTGTTGGCTCTCACGCTGGCCAATAGAATCTCCCTGCCTATTCGTGGCAGCCAGCTATAGGCTCTCACTCTGGCCAGTAGAAAATGGCCGCAAACTACATGAAAACTGCCGTAAAAGCATGAAAAAAATCGTTTATTTCAACTATCGATGAGAGTTGGGAAATGCAGTCAGTCTTGGCCTTCCCGCTAACTTGGAGCATGTGCATGTAAGTTTTGGTGCAAATCCGTCGAAAATTGCGGCCGTGCATTCATTACACACACATCCTGCCTTATATATATATATATATATATATATATATTTCTGCTTAAGAATTATTGTTGTGAATATTATGAGGTTCTGATCATATCCCTAATTGTTTTGGATGTGGTTGTAACTTCTGGGAAGTGGTCCTTTCAAAAATATTTTACCACAAAATTCTTATTTTACTTCCAGATATGATTCTCTATTAATATCTCAACAATATAATTTTGCCGCGATTTTGTCAACAAACTTAATAACATCGTAACCCACAACAGACTTTACTTTTAAATCTGTGTCTAACAACAACTTTACCCTTCCTAGATATCATACTGCATGGGAATAATAACGAACTTCAGTTTGAGGTTTACATAAAAAAGCTACGAACAAAAGTGACCTGGTAAATTTCTATTTTCATCACTGTAACAGGATAAAATCTGGAATAATTATAAGATTCTGTTAAAGAGCATTAAGAATCTGCAGGATCCAAAATACTTACACAATGAAAAAAATATGTAGAAACCACTTTCAAAAACCGACAATATCCTCATTACTGATGCTATTTTCCAGAAGATTGACTTATTGAACCTTCTCGGGTTCACGTTCTCAGATGACATGAAGTGAAAATCCTATATTGAATCCATTGCTAGGTCAGCTGCTATGAAAATTGGTTCACTGTGCCTGTCGAGACAATTTTTATCTCAGGAATCTATGTTATATATCTGTAAGTCTACCATTCGTCTACGCTTAGAATATTGCTGCTACATATGGTCCGGCGCCCTTGCTATTTTCCTGGAGCTCCTTGATTAGATCCAAAGAAGATTGAGTAATATTATTGGTCCTGATTTAGCAGCTCGGCTTTAGTCATTTTCTCACCGGCGTAAGGTTGCCTCTCTGAGACTTTTTTTTTAATTAATAATAAATACTTTCATGGTAATTATTCGGATGTGCTCTTCGCTATAGAACTGTATAGACTGTACGAGTTTTAGGTCAATACTAGGCTGGCGCCAAGATCTCATAAATTTACAGTTGAGCTAGATAGATAAAGCCATAACTTCTATGCTAACAGTTTCTTTTCTCGCACTTGTCGCTTGTGGAACTTCATTCTGGCAACATGCTTTCCAGCCATGTTTAATCTGCAAAAATTTAAATGCAGTGTCAATCACTATCTATTATACACCTGATTACTCTATTCTCTTTCAACTCATTACTAATGAGTCTGTTTCTAATACCTATACCCCCTGTAACCCTTTGCGTGCAAGTGGCTACACTGCCTTCCTTGGGGTGAGATCGATTTTAAAAAATATACAGAATATACCTCCGCAAAAAGGTAAGTATTAAAAATAAACTAGTTAAAAAAAAAAAACATATAAAATATTACACGAACCTTAACATCTATCCAATTTATCCAGCCGCAGCCAAAACTATAATAGATATGATCTGAGCCCACAAATGTGTGTGTGTGTGTGTGTGTATTAACCACTAATGTTTTTATATATATATATATATATATATAATTTTATTTATTTATTCTAATTTTTTTAAGGGAAAATCCTACAACTTTAATCTGTCGTCTTAAAGTTCTTATGATGTAACCCGATATCTACAAAGGATATTTCGGAAGATTAGGAAATGAATACACTGTGCAGGGGGTGGCGGTAAGGGATCAATTCCACATGAAACATTTGGCCATTCATTTCCTTGTTATGCTTGGCGTCTGGTCCAAAAGAAAATAATTGGCAAAACTAAAGGCATTGTGAATCGACCTTTGCGGAAACGAAACTATTGCCGACAAAGAGAAATAATTATTAAAATAAAAACTGCTGGAATGATAAATAAAGGAAGTAATATTAATGATTGAATAATGATAAAGATTTTAAAATAAGAAAATAATATGAAATAACATTGGAATGGAATGGTAAATATATCCGAGGAGGACAGAAAATAAGAATGTCTTGAATTGAAAAGTTGATTTTTTTTTTTAATGTAATAAAGAACGGAACGCAGGAGAAATAAAAATGGAAAGGTCAACATAGTTAATATTTAGTGGATGTCGGGTGATGGTGGGTGTCAGTGAGAGAAGTCCAAGAAGATTGTTTGCAGTCTCAAATAGAAGACAAAATTACCTAAGAAGAGACTACACCCTTCACAAAAAAAAAAGAAATCTAAAAGGGAGAGAGAAACCACCGCCACACAGAAATATATGTAATAATCCCGAAATTCCAAACTTTATTATTGCGATTGTAATATGACGTGTTCGATGATATAACAGAATCAAAGAATGCTTATAAACACTCTAAGATGCGCATGGATTATTTAAAGAACTTTTTTTGTACTGAAATCAGGAAGATTCTTAGAGATTTTGATACTGTTCGCGTAATACCCAACTTTTGTTCTTGGTTTATGGAACAAAAACTTTTTTTTGTTCTTTTTAATCAGACAAACAATTTTTGAATTTCTTGTTAGGATTTGTTTGGGTAAAAGGGACAAATATTCGGCGTTACCTTAAGAGACAAAGAAAAATTCAAAATCAAGTACGTTCCCTTTAAGTGCACTTTCTTTCTTAAGCGCGTTCCTATGTAGATATTTATTTATTTTTGTGCTTGTAAGTTTAGAGACCGTTTTGTCGACAAAATAAAACTAGTTTTATAATGGGCTTAGGAAAAAAATTGCTTTGTTTGAAAATTGTGTGCTGGCAAATGTTTACGGTCTATAAACTGTTTTTTTTTTGCGGGGAGGGGGGGGGCTTAATCCTAAAATAATAAATAAAAACCCACCCTAGTTCCATACGATAATGCAATGAGATTAACACATCCTTACACACACACATTATATATAACATGAATATGAACATCGACACACACATGTATATAAATAAATATAGTTTTAAGTTGTGCTATATTTATGGGATAAAGTGCTCAATATTAGAGATAGAGCGTATGTAAATATAAAAGTGAACATCGAAATCAACACTCAGAAAATCCTCAGGCCTATATATATATATATATATATATATATATATATATAAAATGCACACATGGATATAAGTCCACATACCCATATAAACTCATGTACGAGAAATTGCGGTGTACAAGTCGACCCCATAATTTTAATTCAAAATTCTGGGTCTGCCTTATAACTACTGTATAGGTCGACACCAAAAATACGTTTCAGTGCATATCTTTATTAATATAATTTTTTTAAAAAATAATCTAGAAGGTATTATTTCTGCTAAACGCAATCGTCATTGTCTGAAAAGTGCGTTTGAGCAGGAAACAGACTGTCGCCACTGGGTGTTGACTTCAATATTCACCGTCCTGGGTACGACCTTAAACTGCATCCAACAGCAAGGCCTCTGATCAGGAGGTTTTGAGGAAGCGTGGAACCACCTCTTAATTGCTGGTGTTCCCAGGTCCGCCCTAACCCGGGGTGGTAGCACCTGTTGGGGTACCAGCTATGGGAAAATAGTGAACTTCCAGGTCTTTTCCAGCACATTGAAACAATGATGTTGCCAGCTACACTTTTTTTGAAACAATGATGTTGCCAGCTACACTTTTTTTGAAACAATGATGTTGCCAGCTACACTTTTTTTGAAACAATGATGTTGCCAGCTACACTTTTTTTGAAACAATGATGTTGCCAGCTACACTTTTTTTGAAACAATGATGTTGCCAGCTACACTTTTTTTGAAACAATGATGTTGCCAGCTACACTTTTTTTGAAACAATGATGTTGCCAGCTACACTTTTTTTGAAACAATGATGTTGCCAGCTACACTTTTTTTGAAACAATGATGTTGCCAGCTACACTTTTTTTGAAACAATGATGTTGCCAGCTATTCGTTTTTGAAACAATGATGTTGCCAGCTATTCGTTTTTGAAACAATAATGTTGCCAGCTATTCGTTTTTGATATATTTAGTAAATACTGGATCTGGCATTAAATAACCCATAGTGGTTGATATGCCATAAATCCCCAAACAACCATCAATATCCACTTTTATATTTACATACGCTCTATCCCTGGCATTGAGCACTTAAACCGATACATATGGCGCGTTCGGCGGAGGAGAAGAGTGTTGAACATTTGATAATATAAAATATAATACGTATTTGGCAATACGCGCTTAAAGGTTTTACGTAGTTCTGATGAACATTTCTTTTCATGGTTAACCGTAAGGAATTGTAAATATAGACTAAATTATTCTTAAGCAAAATAATAATATTTACTAAGAATTTATCACAGGAAATATCAAGTTTTACGGAAAATCTTGTTCCAGTTAATGGCAATGAAAGGTGTTATCACTAATAACCAGTGATTATGACACCATGTAAAAAAGAAGCAAAACAATTATGTATTTCGTTACATAAATAAAAATAATATAAATTTTGAAGCTATATTCGATTTGTTGTCAGGCATTTTTCATTTTATCCTTTGTTATTGGCGGCATTTTAGAATCCTTTGGCTGCAATGCTAAGTTTCCTAAGTTGAACAAACTGGAGATATTTCATTTACGCTTTGTTACCGTTCTTTTCCATTGTTTTTAGATCGCTTTCTTCCAGTCATTTTGATGGGTAATAGCAACATTCTGAAAGTTAGAATGATCTTATTCCATATCAAAAATAAAGCCTGTAAAATGGAATATTTTAGATTAATTTACGACCAAAAATAAAATAAAATTTCACTATAATTAGGTAACAATAATATAATGAACTTCCGCAGACAAATGTACAGTTTATGTTTCCTCATCTCATTTCATACTTACGAATTATAAACCTAAACTGAGCTTGAAATATTATGTAATTCGGTCTAATTTTTTGTAAAATACTTGGATATGCTATCATGAATAATTTGCTGTAAAAAAAGCAATTTTCCATTTTTTGTTGAATACACCCCTCCTCCGCCGAACGCGTCATATAGCATACATTAAAACTAATTTTTCCACAGAAGTATTATATATATATATATATATATATATATATTTATTTGTGTATTTAGGCAGCAATCCTTATTTCATGCACATTTCATTAAAAACGAATGACAAGGTGCTTTTATTTAGTTTTTTATATAATTTCTCGTGCGATCTAATAATGTTTTTCTTTTCAAATGATAGATTATATAAAAACTGTCCGAATGTTCTTTTTATCCGAGCGCTTTCGGCTATACATTTAGCCATTTTCAAGGATTATATTTCAACTGTTAGAATTAGAAATAGTTTGTTATATGTATGTTTTATAAAATATTTCATTTTTTTGTTTCAAAACACGGTCAAGATATGTCCATGTTCAAAATTAATATTATTAAGTGTTTATCTGAAAAGAAAAACATTAGATCACACGAGAAATTATATAAAAAACTAAATAAAAGCACCTTGTCAGTCGTTTTTAATGAAATGTGCATATATATATATGTATGTATGTATGTATGTATGTATGTATGTATGTATGTATGTATGTATGTATGTATGTGTGTGTGTGTAGGGTACTGCAGAAATACTTCAATCATAAAAGTAAGACAATGATAAATTCATTCAATTTTGTTGAAGCTTTTTCTGCTATACTCTGTATAAAAAATAAATATCTTTACATATCATAACTCCTGGATTTAAAAAAAAAATAATATTATGCAGGATATAGCTAACATAAAACAAATGGAAAATAAAAATGTCAACCTTCATTAAAAATTACTAGCGTGATATTCCATTTTTGTAATAACCTCGGGCATAGGGAGTAGAGTCCAAACACCCATAAAAATGAAATATCTCAGTTTTGACTGAAAAGAAGAAATCAGTCTGTAGAACCGAAAAATATATGTAACCTCTTTTGGATTATTTTACAAAAGAGATAAGTTTTCTCCCATGTTCAGGTGCTTAAAGACCTAGATGATATTCACAAGTTTCCGAAGGAACACCATTGGAAATAATGTTTTAGGAAGATGTAAAGAAAAGCATCTGATCTATTTTTATTAAAAAGAAAAAAAAAAAGAAGGAAGACCAACAGAAGCAAATGATTGTAAAGAATTCAAAAATATAAAAAAAAGCGAATTTCTTTGAAATCAATTTTAAAATCCATTAACGGAAAGTCAAAGTGTGTGTCATTAACATATTTAAGATTTTTGTCGAGATAAAAAGAAAAAGAAGATTGAGGGAAGAATGGCAAGAAAGAAACACGTTTGTTTTTTCTTACCGAAAATCTTGTTCCAGTTAATGGCAAAGAAAGGAGTTATCACTAATAACCAGTGATCATGACAGAATGTAAACAAACAAACAAAACAACATACAAAAAAACAAAACAACAAAAAACAAAACAACAACAAAAAAAAGAAAAAAAAGATACAAATACACATTATTACCAAAAACGTTTGCGGTTTCTCTCTTTTTTAAATATATATATATATATATATATATATATATATATATATATATATATATATATATATATATATATACAGCATATCTTCATTCAAACAGGTTTCATTAAATAATATAGATCTATTGTGTCTACTTATTTTTAAACTGATCCTTTCCAGTTTCTTGATGTTAAGACTAAATTAATCAAGGGAGGCGCCGTAGTTTTTGTTGTTTTTTAAATCCAATTACTTTCGATTTTTCTAAGATCATCTTCAGGGGTAAATTACAAGGACAAACTTATTGTAAGTAATATATATATGTAAAGCTCTTCAGTAAAATGAATGGAGCACTTTGGCTGATTGGCATTTGTTTACATTTGTAAAAACAATACGCTAGATTTAGTTGGGTAACTCTACCGAGTGAAGATAGCTCTGGCTGACACCAAATTAGTTGTGTTTCAATCCTGGCTTGAGGCATTCGGAAGTCTAGTCGCACTGAGGAGCTGTGATACAGCGAAACAGTACTGTCTGTGAATGATATATATATATATATATATATATATATATATATATATATATATATATATATATATTTATTTATAAGAGAGAGAGATAGTTAATGAAGTTTTTTTGGTAATCTGCATGAATAATTCCAAGGAGGATGTAATCCAGAGAGCTCAATGTAAAAACAGAGCTAATACCACTACCTTTCCCATATGGATGTTAATAGAGATGGGAAAATGATTTTATCTATCTATCTCTCCTTTCCTACTCTAATTTCCATCACATATTTATCGTCTTCCTCCTCCCACTCTCTCTATCATCTTTATACCAACTTAAACAAGTCTCCTCAAGCACATGTGTGCATAAATTGAAAATATGTAAGTTTTTAAGCCTTAAGTTTTTTGTATGAAAATATATATATATATATATATATATATATATATATATATATTCGAAAATTATAACAAACATGTTATAAAATCAATACAAAATTATCCATATTGTTTCAACACTTCTGGTGCCTTATCAAGTGATGGTGTTGAAACAAAATGGATATTATTGTAGTGATTTTATAACATGTTCATGTTACACTTTTTGAATAAATTATATTTGCTCTTGAGCAATCTTTTAAGAATAGTATCTTTGGTCATTGGAATTTATTCCGTATAGACCAGATCTTATACTTTTGTGTGTGTGTGTGTGTATATATATATATATATGATCAACTCTCCCGTCGAATTCGACGTATGAGGGTCAGGAAGATCAGTTCCTAGAAACTGAGACCCCGACACAGGAGATTTGATTATAGTGGTGAAGGTTTCGTGCAGGACCATCCACATTTTTTGAAGGGACGAATACAGAGACCTGGTGCACTAAGTGCCACAAGGTCCCCAAACGACCCTCCGCAGGTTTTGAATTCAGAGTTGTCCTTCTCCTAGACCAGTTGCCATCCAAGGCTATAGAACCCAGTCTGTCCTGCTATTTACCCATAGTTGGAGGGAGAAGAAGAGGATTCACACGATCCCAAGGGTATTAGCACATAAGTGAATGTAATGGATTCGACTGGAATTCGAACTCGGCTCACCGATTCCTCAATCCAAGCCGTTATCCATTATCCCACCGTATATACAAAATTGTGTAACACATGGCCTGATCAACGCTTAAAGCGTGAAATTGCGAGTAACTATGCAGTGTGAACTTGTAAGTCCACACGTGTTTGTTTATATATATATATATATATATATATATATATATATATATATATATATATATATATATATAAAGTATGGCAGAGATAAATTATGAAATAATTCATTAGATTGCATGAATGTATGACAGTCAACACTGAAACATTTTTCTCTCTTATTGCTACAAATTCTCCTATCACTAAGAAAGAAAAAAAAAGACAGAATAAAACCCGCTAATGATGTTGGCATCTCGTAATTATACAACTCCTCGTCTTCAAGTATTTTTGCTCGCCACACAATGGACAATGTTATTTACTTGTCCTTTCCTCGTTGCTCGTTCGTTCGCTCGCTCATTCAAGCTATAAAGACTGTTGCTTTGTTTGCCAAAGAACATGCAATCTTTGAGTTGTGCGTAAATACAGTTTATTTTTGCGAAGGCGTACGCATGCGTAGCAAGGACATCTATATAAACGCGGCCACTGTTACGTGTGTACACAGGTTTATTCATTTCGCTGAGAGCTTGCGTTTTCATGCAAGAACCTTAACAAAGATGAAGTTTATACGTCTTAATATTGTGCTGAGGCGGAAGATGCTACACTTGACTGTAACTGAATGAAAGAATCAAGACCAGTCAACAGATTGTGAGTGCATAAGGGAAAAATGAGAATACATTCGCTTACATCAGACTACGCGCTTCAGGCTTTTGCGAGGTTGTAAAAGGACACTGGGAAAAGCGGCTAATGGTATTAGTTTTTGAGAAAAGCCAAGTTCGTTAGCACCAGAGGAAATATTTTTTGGCGACAAAAGGCCAATATAATCGTAATAACTAACATAGTAATATTGGCAATGTGACAGCTACTATTAAACGGAACGTGCTATGCTAGAAGTAGTTCTACCTAACACCGTAAATTGCTACAAAAAACTATTTATATTCTCAAATAGCCTCATCTGACAGATATTCGTATGAGTGTCATACATTAGCTCACAATTTTTTTTTTACTGATGTTCACCCAATACAAGGCCCAAGAGCCACTCATGATAGAGGGTTACTGTGTGGAGTTGTATTATCGTAAGAAAAGACAAGCGTTAGGAGTACAGACGTTAGAAAATACCGGAAGCCCAATCTGAAACAATTTTTTTTTTACTCTTGTTTAAAATAAAGGGGAGGAGGGTGAACCTGGCGATAGTCCTACTTGTCTAGTTCTTTTGGACCTGTCTACTTTTGATTGACAACTAAATGAATGTTATAAGAGAACAAAAAAAGAGAGATTTGCAGTTTCCAATATTCAGGTTTACGCTAAACATAAACCATTCTCTCGATCATAGTAAGCAAAATAGCTAAGATGACGTGACGACAGCCTCTCTTGCGACAATCCGTCTTGACAAAAAAGAAAGAACACTATTCACTGATTTCGAACACAAAAATCAGCAAATTTAATTTGGGAGATTTCTTTGTCAGAGCCATTGCACAATGAGCAGTTGCAGTCTTATTAAAGAGAAATGTAACTTGCTTTACAGAATTCTTGATTCGACATTTGAACCCAAAATCCATCATTTCAGTAGTTAGACTGAATAAAAAAAATGAAGACGGTTCCCACACAAAACATGCCTACGCAATTCTTGTATAAGTAGGCGCCGAAGTCAACATTCGACGGCGACATAGATATGTTCACATTAAATTTTTCATACTTCCTCAAGAAACTGTTTATACAAAAGAAGCAACACACATTAAATAAAATATGCGCCACACGAGACGGTATCTTGAAGTGTGTGTGTGTGTATATATATATATATATATATATATATATTTTTATATATACACACACACACGCGTATCATGCTTCTTTTGAAGCTAATTTTAAGGGGGTCGCATCATACACGAGTGTATATTAGCGTATGTACTGAAGCCGCTGGCCAAACTATATATCCATTTACCGTAGTCAAATTAGCTTCAAAATTAAGTCTTCAAAGATGACATGAGACGTGAGTATATATATATATATATATATATATATATCCTACCAAGGTTTCACCTACGCAGGGCACGTAGGTGAAACCTTAGTAGTTTTGTCTCGTTCTTTAGGTTGACTTACTTAGTTTGCTCTACTTAGCGCATTGAGCACTTTGCTTAGTTATTTTACTTTACTCATATTGGAAGTTTTTTTTTTCTTTGGACACTGAACTTAGATTCTAGACGATTATTTTCGCCTCAATTACATGTTCTTAGTTCTTTCTTTTTTTTTTATCCTTTTTCATTTACAAGCCAAAGCACCTAAGGTTTTGCCGGACGAGTATAGCTACTTATATATATATATATATATATTACTTAACCGCTATCATATAGTGGTTTTTGTTTAACGGCCTATGAAATTATATAATCACATGCATATATATTTATGGATCCACGCAGACAGGCGCATGGCCACACGTCCGCAAATGCACACACGAACACAAACTATACGGAAAAGAAAACTTACACCAATGATAAGTGCATGAAAAAGGAAAAATCAAGAAATATAAGCAGTAAATTGCCGATACCTCCTGAAGAGTAACGTCTACGAAACTCTGAAGTCGGATGCATGCATCTGAATTAGGGATTGGCTAGTAGTATCCTCGAATACAAGTGGCCAGCTGTTATATGTATGTCTGTATTTGATATGAATACTATATCGACCACGTTGATATGCAGATAGATAGCTATATATTTTTGTACACTGACGAAGATGAATAAAGGTTCTGTTTAATACATAAACGGAACGTCTGCTCAAATTTCAGTGTCCAACAAAATTACGTTGAATGTGATTAAGAGATCTCGGATTAACCAATAAAAACTTCATTACTTACATTTGAAAATTTATACACAAGTATTTTCTCAACTCGATGACGTCATCGGGGGGAACAAACTATTGTGCGTCGTGTTTTGTTTCTAATATCTTTCATTTAAAAAAGAAATAGTGAAGAATAAAGTCAGAATCTCCTCATGGAGAACAAGATTACTGACATTTCTTTTCATGGACCTGTGGCTTATACTGTCCTCTCTCCCCGGAGGATGATCGTGAAAGGAATGGATGACTGGGGTGGGGGAAGTCATACAGTCAGTCAGATAGAGAAATGCACGCCACACTTGCTACTTTAGACAGTCAGGTGGCATTATATTTGCTGGGTTGGACTTAGTGACACAGAAGGTCAATGTCGCTGATGTAACGGACTGGTCAAGAATTCAGATGAGAGCATAAACATTACTCAGTTGCGTGGAAAAATGAGAGAGAGGTGGAGGGAAGGGAGAATAACGTTGGAATTTGGTTTGAAGGAAACGAAGGGGAGAGGGAAGGAGAGAGAGAGAAAAAGTCAAAATGACGGGTAGCGAAAGGAAGAAAGGAAAGGAAGAAAGGAAAAGAAAAAAGGAAAAGAGGAAAAGAAAAAAGGAAAAGAGGAAAAAAGGAAAAGAGGAAAAAAGGAAAAGAGGAAAAAAGGAAAAGAGGAAAAAAGGAAAAGAGGAAAAAAGGAAAAGAGGAAAAAAGGAAAAGAGGAAAAAAGGAAAAGAGGAAAAAAGGAAAAGAGGAAAAAAGGAAAAGAGGAAAAAAGGAAAAGAGGAAAAAAGGAAAAGAGGAAAAAAGGAAAAGAAAAAAAGGAAAAGAAAAAAAGGAAAAGAAAAAAGGAAAAGAAAAAAAGGAAAAGAAAAAAAGGAAAAGAAAAAAAGGAAAAGAAAAAAGGAAAAGAAAAAAGGAAAAGAAAAAAGGAAAAGAAAAAAGGAAAAGAAAAAAAGGAAAAGAAAAAAAGGAAAAGAAAAAAAGGAAAAGAAAAAAGGAAAAGAAAAAAGGAAAAGAAAAAAGGAAAAGAAAAAAGGAAAAGAAAAAAGGAAAAGAAAAAAGGAAAAGAAAAACGAAAAGAAAAAAGGAAAAGAAAAAAGGAAAAGAAAAGAAAAGAAAAAGGAAAAAAGAAAAGAAAAAAGGAAAAAAAAGAAAAAAAAGAAAAGAAAAAAGGAAAACAAAGAAAAATAAGAAAAGAAAAAAGGAAAAACAAAGAAAAAAAAAGAAAAGAAAAAAGGAAAAAGAAAGAAAAAAAAGAAAGGAAAAGGACAGAAAGGAAAAAAGGAAAGAAGGAAATATAAAGGGAATAAAGGACGAATAGACAGGAGGGAAAGAAAGGGACAGGAGGGAAGGACAGACGGACAGAAACAAAATGGAAGGAAGGACAAACTGAAAGAAAGAAAACACACAAAGAATGATAGAAAAAAAAAACGAAAGAGATGATAGAAGGGCAGCTGTTGTGTCAAAGATTTCTAAAATAAATTCGTTAAAATCCCTTAAGTATGTGACCAAAGAACAAACAGACCGGAGCGTCGGGGAGACAGTGAAATTCAAGGGAAAGGCTTCCTTGTCTATCTGCAACCCCAGTTTCCCTTCAGGCACCACAACTACTACTCATTTTCAAACAAGTCTCGCCTTAGTAGCACAAACACCAGCGCATATACGGTCATCACACGCAAACAGAAGAGGGTCAAGACTAAGATATTTGTAAATACAGAGGACAAATGCAATTTATATTTCTGCTCGAGATTTCTTCCTTTCTCCTCTATTTATCTTGCCAGATATGACCTGCATCCAGTTCTTGAGTTATTGGCAGCCTTTTGCTAACTGGGGCATGTCGCATCTGCTAAGAGCTGAGAAAAGAGATTATATACATATACACACACATATATATATATATATATATATATATATATATATGAGAGAGCGTGCAGAAGAATTTAAATTATGATGCACACCACACAATGCTTACTCACTTCTGTATCCACGCATCTAACTTCTCAAGTGAACAGACATTAGCGTGCCTAAGGCTTATTTATTTTTGCTCTGCATTGACCATCAATACCATTGGGGAATAGACAGAAAGATAGCTGACTGGTTACATGTTTCGACAAAACATTAACAAAATACAATACAATACAACCACTCTATTCGGAAGTTATCCAAAAAAGGAATTTCCAAGAAATCTACCATCAGAGAAAAACGCAGTTTTTTTTTTGTTTTTTTTAAATACTAACTTTAGGTTAGATTTTCTGCAGCGCTCACAGTAAGGATTAAAATCACTTCACAACAGAAGTAGTTCGTTAACCATCATCCAGCGCTCAGGCGACTTTATTTGACACAAAGCAACGCGTGTAGTGCACCCACTACTATCGGAGACAAGCTTGTTAAGCAGCGCATTCCGGATGAGGTGCCTGAACACAGACGGTTGAGGATAATAGTGATGAATAGAAGAGCAACTTTTTGCCACCTTTTATTTTAACGCTCTTTATTCGGATTTGATAATTTCTTCAAGTAGTTCTTGCATACTACCTTATAATTCAATATTAATTATAATTAATTATATTAATTAAAAAATATGTTATTAATTACAGATTTATGCATTATCCGAGATTTCTTTTCTGATGTATCATCAGCTGACAACACCGCTTCCCGGATGATCACCGGAGTTAAGCAACCGTCGGTCCCGAAATGGGTGACCAATTGAGAATAGGAGGTGCAGTAAATTTGGATACGTGGGTGGTGTAATGGATAATAGCTCGGATGCGCAAAATATACCTTTCCCCTCTAGTTATGGGCTGATACTTGTATCACTAAATCATTATTATCTACCCGCCCCCCCCAAAAAAAAACCTTACAAGCAAAAAATATTTTCTGGCTTTAAATAACCTGCAATGGGTTGATAATCTGAAAAAAAAAAAAAAATAAAAATTCGACTTTCATTATAGATTTCTACCTATAAAACACCAAAGGCTGTGGGAATTAATGGGTGCTCATATGCAGTCTTACTCTGCCAGTAATTTTTGCTTTAAAATATTTCCCAGTATTTCCCAAACCCTCATACCTGGCTTTTCTTGTCTGGAGAACTCTTCAGTTACAAATTTATTCCTGCAGATAAGTTGCCTAGGCAGTGCCTCCCGATACTTAAATGATTCTGTCGATTCAAGTCTCTTCATGAGAGTCAAGTTCCAATTCCAGTCGGGTTCCTTATATTAACTTACACGCAAATACTCTTAGGAAAGGCATGAATCCACATCTTTCAGCTATAAATTATTAGGACATATATCAGTAAGTCATTATCTCCCAAAAAGTCTGACACTAAAAATATTATATGGCTTTAAATAACAAGAAAACGGTTGATAAGTCGTAACCCCCCCAAGCAATCAAGTCTGTTCATCTTTAAAAAGAGATAAGAATTCATTGCTTAGTGTTAGAAGACATCTTAGGCCATTCCTCTGCAACTTCAAAGTTTTGTATCCAGTTTTCCATCGCCTGTTTTTATACTTCGGCATTGTGTAGATAGGTATGGAGGTTCCCACGTTGGGGGGAGATGAAGCCTTGTACCGCATTTCGTTTGCGTGGGAAGACGAATGCATAACACTTTGAGAAACATTAACATCTAAATTCGCAAGACCCATTAGACAATTCCCCACCCTCTACTTGCGTTTTCACTCAGGTTCCCCAACCGACCAAGTGTTGCTGATTGGTGAAACAGGACAAAAGGGAAACAAAACGTTTGGAAGGAAAAAGCCGTTTAATTGTGATTGAAGACTTTACCTCGGTCCCTTGGTTGTCATTTGTCAAGTCTTCACAACAAAGCGTCCGATTTCACCTTTCAAGGTGTGAAAACAGGACATAAAGAGACCGAGAGATTCAAGGCAGTCAAAATCCTTCAACTATGACAAAGTTTATTTTACTCTTCTTTGCATTAGTGCTAACCATTCTTGTCCGTTAAGTTTTATTTTATTTTTGGAAGATCCTTGCCTTCCCAGGCTTGCACTATTAACACATTCTTTCCAGAAAATGCTTTAAAGTTCAAATCAGGACACGCTGATATATTACACGTGTTTCATTCATATTCTTTTAACCATTATCAAGGATGTGAGTTTTAACAATGTCCAGAAAAGAAAGAAAAAGAAAAAGGAATTAATAAAAAGCTTAATCGTACAACGTAGTTAATTGTCTTTAATGAAACTTGTCTAAAAGAGGGTTTGCTGCCCAAATATAGTATAATGGTTAAAAAACAAAGAATAAAATTGAATTTCTCTAGAAAGCGAAACGCCGATCGTGTCTAGTAAATTATTATTTTACCATTAAGAAAAATCAAAGAATCGTTTTTCATAAAGTGAATATAACATTCGTTCACCCTTAAATTTTTGAGAGAGAGAGAGAGGAAGGAGAGCGACGAGAGGAGAGGAAGGAGAGCGACGAGAGGAGAGGAAGGAGAGCGACGAGAGGAGAGGAAGGAGAGCGACGAGAGGAGAGGAAGGAGAGCGACGAGAGGAGAGGAAGGAGAGCGACGAGAGGAGAGGAAGGAGAGCGACGAGAGGAGAGGAAGGAGAGCGACGAGAGGAGAGGAAGGAGAGCGACGAGAGGAGAGGAAGGAGAGCGACGAGAGGAGAGGAAGGAGAGCGACGAGAGGAGAGGAAGGAGAGCGACGAGAGGAGAGGAAGGAGAGCGACGAGAGGAGAGGAAGGAGAGCGACGAGAGGAGAGGAAGGAGAGCGACGAGAGGAGAGGAAGGAGAGCGACGAGAGGAGAGGAAGGAGAGCGACGAGAGGAGAGGAAGGAGAGCGACGAGAGGAGAGGAAGGAGAGCGACGAGAGGAGAGGAAGGAGAGCGACGAGAGGAGAGGAAGGAGAGCGACGAGAGGAGAGGAAGGAGAGCGACGAGAGGAGAGGAAGGAGAGCGACGAGAGGAGAGGAAGGAGAGCGACGAGAGGAGAGGAAGGAGAGCGACGAGAGGAGAGGGACGAGAGGAGACAGAAAGAAAGAAAGGAGAGGAAGGGAGGGGAGACAAAGAGGGGGACGAGGGGGAGACTCACAGAAATAATAAATTTTATTTCTTGCTACATTTTCTGCAATCAGAATATAAAAAACAATGCAGAGATTGAATAAACTAGCAGTTGAGGGAGATAAATAAAACATTTTTCTACAATACCTTCAAATTTCAGAAGATTCTCAACGGATTTTCACGGCCAAATTTATTACTTACCTAAAAAAACAAAACAAAAAACAAAGTAAGACACACATTTTTAGTTAGAAAATTAGATAATCACAGACGAGTAGAAAATAAGAATTATGCATAACTAACGTTTCTTCTCTAGAGTGGAATGGTCGGGTGGAAGATTCGAGAAATCACCGACAGACAGACAGACAGACAGACGAGGATATTGATTTTGAACTCAGGAGAAGAGGGGAAAGGGTTGATGAATAAGGAATGTAGACAGAAACAGTAGTGACGTGCCAGAGAAACAGAATTTATATATATATATATATATATATATATATATATATTTATATGTGTGTGTGTGTGTTTTGAAACAAAGGCTTGACAAGAACTGCTAGTGAATGTGGCAAGAGAATAGGAAGCGTGTAGGGGCGAAGAGAAGAAAGGAATTAAGTAAATATAGATATGAGTGGTTACGTGTGCACTTGGAGAACGTCTCTGGCAATCTAGGACACTAGGCAGTCTTAGAGACGGGCGGACGTTGCTGTCCGTCAGTTCACCAAATGGCACAAGCATGAAACCAAAAGAAACTATTATAAGATTATATATATATATATATATATATATATATATGAGAGAGAGAGATAAAGAGAAGAAAGTAAATACACTAAGAAAAATATCTGCCAATGTTAAAATAAATACTAATAACAAAACAAAAGGCACAATGCAAAAAACAAAGGCCTTGAATAGTATAAGAAGGTTACGCAAAGTGCGTTTAAGGGTGGGAAACGTATATGAAAGTAGACGGTGAGAATTTGTAAGAAGAAATACAAGTTGGGATTAGCGAGTAGTGGTTGGGATTTGAACGGGAGATAAGTAAAACGTGCTGGTGACGAAGGAGAGCTGTAGAATATGGACAGGCGAAGGCTTTTCACAAATCTTTAGTTATTTAGGGGCCCTAAGGAGACATGTGGTTGGGTGGAGAGTGAAAGAGCAATAGATGTGTTCAAGTGTAGACAAAAGAAAGAAATAGAGATGTGATATTTGTGATGTTTTAAAGCAACAAAGCCTTCAGCCATACGACTCAGATGTTTTGGCGGTTTAAGATTCTATCGATCCAGATCCATAGTAACGCCAAAATCTCGTCAACAGTATCGCTTCTCGTTTGCTAATTCATTCGCCCCGGTCGAAGCGTCAGAAAATGAGAGAAAAAAAAATCCAGAATACATTTTTTTCTAGACAAAAGCGTTCTGCTTTTTCTCTAATACATACATACACATTATATATATATATATATATATATATATATATATATATATATATATATATAAAATAGCTGTTAAATATCGTGCGTGATGGGGAAGGTGATGAAGATTTGAACGCCTTATTAATTTCCTAAACATCAGATTCTTTTCAATCACGGAGGAGAGAAAGAGAGAGAGAGACGGGGAGAGGGAAAGAGAGAGAGAGACGGGGAGAGGGAAAGAGAGAGAGAGAGAGAGAGACGGGGAGAGAGAGAGAGAGAGAGAGAGACGGGGAGAGGGAAAGAGAGAGAGAGAGAGAGACGGGGAGAGGGAAAGAGAGAGAGAGAGACGGGGAGAGAGAGAGAGAGACGGGGAGAGGGAGAGAGAGAGACGGGGAGAGGGAAAGAGAGAGAGAGAGAAAGAGAGAGAGAGACGGGGAGAGGGAAAGAGAGAGAGAGACGGGGAGAGGGAAAGAGAGAGAGAGACGGGGAGAGGGAAAGAGAGAGAGAGAGAGAGACGGGGAGAGGGAAAGAGAGATAGATGGAAAGAGAGAGAGGGGATGGAAAGAGAGAGAGAGAAGGGGATGGAAAGAGAGAGAGAGAGGGGGATGGAAAGAGAGAGAGAGAGGGGGATGGAAAGAGAGAGAGAGAGGGGGATGGAAAGAGAGAGAGAGAGGGGGATGGAAAGAGAGAGAGAGGGGGAGGGAAAGAGAGAGAGAGAGGGGGAGGGAAAGAGAGAGGGGGGGGAGGGAAAGAGAGAGAGAGAGGGGGAGGGAAAGAGAGAGAGGGGGATGGAAAGAGAGAGAGAGAGGGGGAGGGAAAGAGAGAGGGGGGGAGAAAGAGAGAGAGAGGGGGAGGGAAAGAGAGAGAAAGGGGGAGGGAAAGAGAGAGAAAGGGGGAGGGAAAGAGAGAGAGAGGGGGAGGGAAAGAGAGAGAGAGAGAGGGGGAGGGAAAGAGAGAGAGAGGGGGCGACAAAAAGTCCCGATTCTAGTTTTGGGTTTGAAGAGTAATAGCCAGATATGTTTTGCTATATTGGCTACACATCAAAATAATTCCATTAAATTATATTTTGTTAACCAAACCAAATATATAATTCAAAATATGTGATTAAAAAGAATTCAATTAAAATTATAAAAAATAAAACAACAGTTAATTGCGCTCAGATGTCGTGAAAACCAGTTTGGGGTGCTTTTGGCATAATTAAGTTAATCTTTGTGAATATTAACGTATTTTAGTCTTCATTGAATTTTAAACATTAACAGCATTTCAATCAGAAAATGATATGAAATTCTCTAAGGACATAAAAGTTGTTGAAGAGAAAATAATAAACAGAGGAGGTAAGTGATAAATTGTAGCAGGACTACGACGGAATGAAATAACGATGCTGATAAGATAAACTTAACACGTGAATGTAAAGCTCAATATTCTGCTTGAAGAACATTACCACCAAACAACGGATTAAATATTGCTGAAAGATATTTTCAAAATGGACGTTTTAACTCATAATCCATAACTCATTGCAAGAGGCTGTCAAGAAAGAGCCTGCAGGCTTAAAGGTGCCTATCCGGAATAGCAATTCGCTGAACAAGACGTAATATTTCTAGAAAGCAATGACAATTTTTGCAAATAGAGTTGGATCAATGTGTTTCTGGAAAAGATGTCGACCCAGGTTTCTTTTATCGACTAATGTCTTAAAGGAGAGAAAAGAAAGCGGGAAACGGAGGAGGCGAGAAAAGAAAGCGAGGAAACGGAGGAGGCAAGAAAAGAAAGCGGGGAAACGGAAGAGGAGAGAAAAGAAAGCGGGGAAACGGAGGAGGAGAGAAAAGAAAGCGGGGAAACGGAGGAGGAGAGAAAAGAAAGCGGGGAAACGGAGGAGGAGAGAAAAGAAAGCGGGGAAACGGAGGAGGAGAGAAAAGAAAGCGGGGAAACGGAGGAGGAGAGAAAAGAAAGCGGGGAAACGGAGGAGGAGAGAAAAGAAAGCGGGGAAACGGAGGAGGAGAGAAAAGAAAGCGGGGAAACGGAGGAGGAGAGAAAAGAAAGCGGGGAAACGGAGGAGGAGAGAAAAGAAAGCGGGGAAACGGAGGAGGAGAGAAAAGAAAGCGGGGAAACGGAGGAGGAGAGAAAAGAAAGCGGGGAAACGGAGGAGGAGAGAAAAGAAAGCGGGGAAACGGAGGAGGAGAGAAAAGAAAGCGGGGAAACGGAGGAGGAGAGAAAAGAAAGCGGGGAAACGGAGGAGGTGAGAAAAGAAAGCGGGGAAACGGAGGAGGAGAGAAAAGAAAGCGGGGAAACGGAGGAGGTGAGAAAAGAAAGCGGGGAAACGGAGGAGGTGAGAAAAGAAAGCGGGGAAACGGAGGAGGAGAGAAAAGAAAGCGGGGAAACGGAGGAGGAGAGAAAAGAAAGCGGGGAAACGGAGGAGGAGAGAAAAGAAAGCGGGGAAACGGAGGAGGAGAGAAAAGAAAGCGGGGAAACGGAGGAGGAGAGAAAAGAAAGCGGGGAAACGGAGGAGGTGAGAAAAGAAAGCGGGGAAACGGAGGAGGAGAGAAAAGAAAGCGGGGAAACGGAGGAGGTGAGAAAAGAAAGCGGGGAAACGGAGGAGGTGAGAAAAGAAAGCGGGGAAACGGAGGAGGTGAGAAAAGAAAGCGGGGAAACGGAGGAGGAGAGAAAAGAAAGCGGGGAAACGGAGGAGGAGAGAAAAGAAAGCGGGGAAACGGAGGAGGAGAGAAAAGAAAGCGGGGAAACGGAGGAGGTGAGAAAAGAAAGCGGGGAAACGGAGGAGGTGAGAAAAGAAAGCGGGGAAACGGAGGAGGTGAGAAAAGAAAGCGGGGAAACGGAGGAGGAGAGAAAAGAAAGCGGGGAAACGGAGGAGGTGAGAAAAGAAAGCGGGGAAACGGAGGAGGAGAGAAAAGAAAGCGGGGAAACGGAGGAGGAGAGAAAAGAAAGCGGGGAAACGGAGGAGGAGAGAAAAGAAAGCGGGGAAACGGAGGAGGAGAGAAAAGAAAGCGGGGAAACGGAGGAGGAGAGAAAAGAAAGCGGGGAAACGGAGGAAGAAAGAAAAAATGTAAAATAAATAAACTATCAATTTTTTTTTTTTCGCTTTTGGAACTCTCGAGTTGGAATTTTAAAATAACTATGTGTATTCAGTACATGGAAAAAAAATTAAATCAAGCGTGGAGATAATAATACGCCTGGGGACAGAGAGAAATAAGAAGTGGATAAAAAAATATATTTATTCTTACAAAGAACCTAAATATCTGACAACCATGCCATACTGTGTTCTGATATGGCATTTTGGTATGTGGGTTTTCGGTTGACGAGAACATACGGTCGCCTGTCTTATAAAACAAGTCCCAGACTAGCTTGAATAAAAAAAAAAAAACTAGTGTCACAATCAAGAATATTTTGCCTTTTCAAAATTAAAAGTTCATATTTCAATAGCTACTATTTAGTGATAACATATTTGAAAATTTAAAAAAATCATGTGTATCTACATATTTTTGATTCCGTCAAACCTTCAGCTTTTTAGGGTTGTGATGAACGATTGTATTCATAAAGAGGTTCGTTGATTTGAACCTCTATAGGGACTCCCTCCAGACCCCAACAATATATCGCTGAAGATGCTAAAAAATTAAGTCTACTTGCATGTTCGGTTCAAGAAAATATCCGACTCCGCCTACTGTAATTTCTCTTTGCAAGAGCCATATCAGATGAAAAAAAAAGAATATATTTCTGCCTTATTATGGTGGAACTGCCACTCCAAATAACTAAAGAACGCTATTACGCAATGCAGTCAAAATGCTAACTGACACAAAGACTATGATATCAAGTACATACTCAAATATATTTCTATATTCACTATTAGCGACGAAAGTGGTAACAATTTTTCTATTATAAAATGCTTCCACATAAAAACTGGCGTAAACTATGGATATTTAAGCTTACAATTCTACATACAAAGTCATACTATGATCACGACCTACCACTGATCCAGTCATAGGCGACTAAAACCATTCCCTCTCCATGTTTTTCTGGTGAAGAGTTGCTAGACAATCTTCAAGATCAAAAACAAATTCATTTGTTGTTATTTTTTTTTATAGGAGCTATCAAACTTTTACAGGTTATTTAAAAGTAGAAAATTTTAAATTCTAAGAATTTGGTGGAGGAGAAAGGTGGAATCATATATCTTTTTTTCTGTGGTATTTGGCGCGAAACTGAATATAACGAACCCAACGGGAATTGGAACTCTCCGATTTCGAGTCGTTATCGATTACATCAGCAACACATCCAAGCTTACAGCACCAGGTATTCCCAAGATTCCTCTAAGTACTAACCGGGCCCAACTTCGGTGATAGTACTGCTGTTTCAACGTGATATGGCCGTGAGCCCAAGATTAAAAAAAACAAGACCCATCAAGGGATGAATGAACCTTCTTGTCAGGTCAACGACTAGGTTAATCTAGGCTTCATGCCTATGTCTGAAGGCAGTACGGTGATGACAGAGCTATGGTTTTAGCTGAAGGGGGGTGGACTTCGTCAGGTCTGCTTGCCCAAGACAACGTACGCATGAATGAATAGCTTTTTCCAGCTTTCAATACAGATATGCGGAGGGAACGTTTCGGGCGAGAAGTGACCCTTCAACCACAACAGGACATGAAACTGATAATGGTTTGGTTTGTTTTGTTTTGTTTTACGGCATATCAACCTCAATGGGTTATTTAATACCGACAAGATTTTTATTGCTGGTAATACTTTTTATCTCTCTGTCTATCTCAATATATATTGGTTTGGTTTGGTTTGTTTTGTTTTACGGCATATCAAACTCAATGGGTTATTTAATGCCGACAAGATTTTTATTGTTGGTAATAATTATTTTCTTCAAAAAATCCATTGCTGTTAATAATTTCCACAAAAATATATTGATGGTGTTAAAACCTATTTTTACACTTTCATAGTGGTTTGGGGGTTAACTATTTGCCTATAAATGGGACACTAACACGTGCTAACACCCCGGGTCAGAGTGAACCTGGGAAGACCAGCAATTAAGAGGTGGTCCTACGCTTCCCAAAACCTCCTGATCAGAGGCCTTCCTGTTTTTTTATATAGTTTATCGTCATACCCAGGACGTTGGGACTGATAATGAGGATTTGTTTTAACAATAAGAGTGTAGTTATAGAAACAAAAATATTGATCTATTTTATTCGCATATTAAGTTTAATAATATCGGGAAAGAGAACAAAGTTACCGTGGTTAAATACTAGTTATAGCAAATAGAGACAATCATTTGTCCATAGCTTAGTAATTTTTTGGAGCGTACAAATATTGCGGATACTATTGGTAGGTAGGTAGTATAATCGAAAATATTGATTAAATCTTTAAATGTAAACTGACTGACGAAAAAGCGGGAAGTATTTACCGGAATCTGAATTAATGTCGCAATAAATACATGAATCCGACTCGAATTACGAAAGAACCTATCACTTTCATGCCATTCAACCTCCTCTCTTCCCGGTCACCTCGGGGCATAAATGAGGTTTCATTTAACATAAAAAAAAGAAAAGAAAAATGGGTGACTGCATGCGCACATCACTCCTTTCCTTTGTGCCTGTTTGTTTTGATGTGCCTGTCTGTTTATTACACATCTTTTATTTGCGGCGGCGACTTTATAGGCCTCCCCCCCTTCTGCGAAGGTGGTGTGAAAGGCGAACATTTTTTTGATTAAGAAGTTCGTTATATATATATATATATATATATATTATATATATATATATATATATATATATGATAGATAATCACCGAAGAAAATCGCTGCGTCACCAAAGTGAACCAGTTCGGTACATTTTCATTTTTTTGTCGAAGAGAAAAAAATGCATGAAAGATTGAAAAAAAAAAAGAAAAAAAATGAAGTAAAATGAATCGGAGAAACGCGACAGATTTCCGCCCATAGGCAAGTGTAAAAAAGAAGGTCTAAAATGATAGAACGTGAAAAGAAATAGCAAAGCATATTTTAAAGGATATATATATATATATATATATATATATAAGGAAAGAAATGAATTCCATTTTGGGACGATGATTGCAATATCTTTTTGTACTTAAATTTCGGGTCCCAGAAAAAAAAATACGCCATGCATTTTTGTTGTAAATACATGTACTTTTATGAGGGTAAAAAGAGAGCTGGAGACGGAGGAGGAAAGTGGAGGAAGAGACGGAGGAGGAAAGTGGAGGAAGAGACGGAGGAGGAAAGTGGAGGAAGAGACGGAGGAGGAAAGTGGAGGAAGAGACGGAGGAGGAAAGTGGAGGAAGAGACGGAGGAGGAAAGTGGAGGAAGAGACGGAGGAGGAAAGTGGAGGAAGAGACGGAGGAGGAAAGTGGAGGAAGAGACGGAGGAGGAAAGTGGAGGAAGAGACGGAGGAGGAAAGTGGAGGAAGAGACGGAGGAGGAAAGTGGAGGAAGAGACGGAGGAGGAAAGTGGAGGAAGAGACGGAGGAGGAAAGTGGAGGAAGAGACGGAGGAGGAAAGTGGAGGAAGAGACGGAGGAGGAAAGTGGAGGAAGAGACGGAGGAGGAAAGTGGAGGAAGAGACGGAGGAGGAAAGTGGAGAAAGGGCCAGGGAGGAAGAGACGGAGGAGGAAAGTGAAGAAAGGGCCAGGGAGGAAGAGACGGAGGAGGAAAGTGAAGAAAGGGCCAGGGAGGAAGAGACGGAGGAGGAAAGTGAAGAAAGGGCCAGGGAGGAAGAGACGGAGGAGGAAAGTGAAGAAAGGGCCAGGGAGGAAGAGACGGAGGAGGAAAGTGAAGAAAGGGCCAGGGAGGAAGAGACGGAGGAGGAAAGTGAAGAAAGGGCCAGGGAGGAAGAGACGGAGGAGGAAAGTGAAGAAAGGGCCAGGGAGGAAGAGACGGAGGAGGAAAGTGAAGAAAGGGCCAGGGAGGAAGAGACGGAGGAGGAAAGTGAAGAAAGGGCCAGGGAGGAAGAGACGGAGGAGGAAAGTGAAGAAAGGGCCAGGGAGGAAGAGACGGAGGAGGAAAGTGAAGAAAGGGCCAGGGAGGAAGAGACGGAGGAGGAAAGTGAAGAAAGGGCCAGGGAGGAAGAGACGGAGGAGGAAAGTGAAGAAAGAGAAGAGAAGGATGAGGACGAAAGTACAGACAGCCGAGAAGGACGAGGAAAGTAAATTGAGAGCCAGAGAGGAAGATGAGACATAGGAAAGTAAATAGAGAGAGAGGCCCGAGAGTATTGGTGGGGGAGGTAAACCGCGAGGATGAAAGTAAAGAGAAAGTGAGAGGAAATGAGAACAAAAAACAAACAAAAATACAATCGAAATAAAGCTACAAAACAATCCTTACAAGAATAATAATTAGATGACACTGGTAAAAGCCCCGACCCGCAAAAAAAATGAAAATATTTAGGTGAAGGAGACCTAAAATAGAACGACAAAATAAATAAATAAAAACATTCTTTACGCGAAACAGCAAAACAACATAATTATCTCCCCTTATATTCAAGTTTAAAGACGTAAGCGAATCAGACTTGACAAAGAGAAATAGAACGGAGAGAAAAACATTATCTGACTTGAAGGATTACTTAAAAGACATTAGAATTTCCGAGTTTTGCAAAATCCACCTTTTTTTTCCGATGGTAAAACCTGCTTTACACATTTGGATGTAAAGAAGGTCTCTGATGTCAAAATACAAAGTGGAATTAAGCTTTTCCTGAAGGAGGGAAAAAGTCAAAGGAGAAACACATTTTACGACTTAAAAGAAAAACTTGCGTCCTTCCCGGAAGCCATGGAGAATAAACAATACCTTAAGCTCAAAGGAGAAATCCCAAACAGCTTTCTTGGGTCGCTCTGTTGGACAAGTGAATGAAATATTCGTCGTCTTGTTAAAATAAAAATGAAGTCATATATTCCACCCGGTTAAAATTGTGTGATATGGTATTATGGAAATAAAAATTTCATTTTAGGAATATAATTTCAAATTCAAACTATCCTGTTTCAAACAAACAAACTTTACTCACACACACACATATATATATATATATATATATATATATATATATATAAGGCAAACCTAATGAGCCAGACAAACCTACCAAGGTTTCACTTAGGCAGATGACCCTGACGATCTGACTAAGTGAAACCTTGGTAGGTTTGTCTGGCTCATTAGGTTTGACTAGGTTTGCTCTACGTTTGTATCTTTAGTTAGTTGTTTACTCGTATCGGGGTTTTTTCTTTGGGCCTTGAACCTGTATCTGTGCGATTATTTTCGACAGACGTTCATGTTCCTGGCTCTTTCTTTTTTAAAACCTTTTTTACCCCTTCGAGATTGATTTGGCTATTGTTAAATCAAGAATTCGAAGGTTTTTAGACACGAGTATAGTTACCTATATATATATATATATATATATATATATATATATATATATATATATATATATATATATATCTCCACACACACTTTCCGGTCGTCTTCGACGTATGGGGGCCCAGCAATTAACAACCAGTCAGACGACCTGCAGATATGATTTGATTAGAGTGGTGAAGGCATAAATAGATAGATAGAATACCATAGATATGACATGTTAAATGGCTTCCAAAATTTCCGTTGGACGAAGCTCGGTACACAACTTTTCATGAAATTGTCTACACTCAGAGAATTCAATTGAGTTTTGGTGTAGTTTTTCTGGCCCTTGAAATGTATCTGCATGGAACCCTATAAAACTATTGTCTATTTAAAAAGCACACTATGTCAGACATCTGAAGTGTTTTGTCAGCACCAAATAAAGAATTAATAAAAATCGAAAAGATTTGTATAAAAATGCACCGTCCATATAAAATTAGTCGACAAACTTTAATTCTGCTTAATTTGATCCAATCAGAGTGCGACTTAGGGTTTGGGTTGGAAATTCAAACGTATTTTCAGACTAATTTCGCTGGCGTTCTAACTACCAATTAATTAAAGTATGCGAATGAAGAACCTCGCTAATTGAGAATCGGTCAGAAGGATACTTGTAACATCAATTGAAAGAGAAAAAAATACGCTGCTTTCAAAAATGGTATTATTAAAAAAACAAAAAAAACTAACTCGAAAAGCCAAGAAAGCCGATGATCAAAAGAGACCAAGATTAAATCTAATGATTCAGCAGTTAAATGATATTACTGCAATCTCATTGAAAGATTATCTACACTTGCCCTTTTTTGTTCCGACCTTGTCGAGAGTTTTGTCATAGCAGAATTCAATTATTCTTATTCTGCTTGAACGAAACAAATCGGAGGACATCGAAATGGCTTTCTCTACGTACAAGCAACGTGTGAGTTACGTATTATTGGTAAGCACGGGAGGGGGGCATAAAAACAAAAAAGTGGGTGACTAAATCAAGGGGCTAAATCAAACGCTACTAAAGATCCTGTAGGGTAGGGGGTTCCCAAAAGGGTTCGGTGTGTCTCATAAGTGCAGCGGAAGAGGATAACAGGGGAAGCGAAATGGTTGAAAGACAATGAAAGATTTAGAAACGGTTTTTAAAAATCCATATGTCAAGAATAAATACCGACTTTACCATTTCAAATATTATTAAGGATTACCTGTAAATTACAGGTGTCCCGGTATAAAGTTATAAATAATTACTAACCGATTTTATAATTGATAGTTTTGTATTAGAGCAAGTATTCAGAATATAGTAACCAAGTTTCGCAAATTGGAGAAGAGAGTTATCAATAATAATGTTTTGATTTGCAATCTGCGGTTATCTCCCTTTAACCAGCTCTGTTATTTTTAAATGTACTTTTTATTGAATAAAATTTGGTGAGGTGCCAGCAAATTTTAATTCCGAAAATACATCCCAGAGAAAAAAACAGGGAGATCCATATTATCCGCACTGACTGTACCGAAAGATAGGTATAAAATTTTCTCTTCTTTAGGGTAAGCCCAGTAAAACCGGGTTGAATGATGCCAACACTTTATTAAAAAATTTGGTGATGTTATTGTTTATTTTATTTATAATTTTCATTATTATTATTATTATTGTATACTTTATTTTTATTTATTTATTATAATAATAATGTTGATAATAATATCCCTACAAACTCGAGGTAAGGATTATCGAGGAAATAATGTATTCGTTTTTTAATCTGCCGATTATTACGTTGGGGAAGGCAGGGTAAAATATCCAGAAATATGAAGCAGAAGACTTTTTCGACTTTTCAAACTCTCGGACCCAAACTTTTGCGCATGCGTATAGTTTTAGATGCATTTCAGAGA
>OZ038511.1:81555002-81560002 GCA_964036315.1 Acanthosepion esculentum | reverse complement strand
TTGCGAACGTCGTGAAAAATTACATAGGGTGAAAAAAAAACAAAAAACGAAAAACAAAACAGGAATAAAACAATTACAAGTGATCGCGAAATATTTCGGTTATCATATGGAGAAAAAGTGTTCCGTAAATGCAAAACGATACACAGTGTTATTTTTTTGTTTTGTTTACTAAATATTCATCCAGTATAAAGCCCAAGAGCCAATCAAAGTAGAGGGTTACTGGGTGGCGTTGTATGAAATATAAGAGAGAGAAAAAAATTGACCTTCTCGGGGGGCTATGCAGGAAAGACAACAGCTAACTGTAGACATAAAGAGGCCAAGATCTGATTAGTGAATGGCATTTCAGAGTTCAGCTGGAAAAGTATAGCGTGTAAGTAGACTTTGGAAAGAACCGGAAAACAAATCCTGAACAGAACACAAGGGATAAACCTCTACTCCTGTTCAAAAGACCTGGGTGGAGAGTGAACTGGAAGAAAGGAGAACTGATGTAGTGCCATTTGGGTGAGAAGAAAAAGTTATTGAATAAAATTTCAGAGTTTAGGCGGCGACGCTTGAAGTATAGAAGGGAAGTAGACTTTAGAAGGAACCAGAAAGTATCCTACATAGGAAACAACTAGTTCTAATGTACCACGCGTGAATAACAACTAGACTGATTTATTCATTTTCTGGGGCTTAACCCTTTGCAGGTTATTTAAAGCCAGGCAAGGTTTTAGAATGTAAGAAATTTTTAAGAACGGTTTAGCGATAAATGACTTATTAACCCATAACTGGGGGAGAAAGTGTATTTTACCTTTTCAAGGGTATTTCCAACTATAATCGGAAGCTGGCTCTCCGATTAAGAGTTCCGAGTCATTATCCTTTACACCACTCATATATCCAAGCTTCCAGCACCTGGTATTTCCAGGCAGTAACCCATCAAGGTACTTACCAGGTTTCGGTGATCGTACAGTGAATAACAACTGGAGAGATTGGTAATGTTGGGATACCGAAAGCAGAAGACGGTAAAAAGAGAAACGCACACAAATTCCAGTTCAAACAGAGAGACACCGATAAAATAACCCAAGTCGAAAACAGATGATGTTGATTGAAAAGAGAGATTGCGTATTTTGGCCAATGGCGGTCGGCAAAAAAGGACTACTTGAAAAAGAAAAAAAAATATCTCTGGGAGACTTACGCGCTAATATTGTGAGTTAGAAGACATGAAGAACGAACATGCAGTGGAAGCAATGAGGCAAAGATGCGGAAGCATTAATGGTGAAGAAAAAAAAGAAGGTAAACAAACATTAACGTACAAGAAGGCTTGTGGGATAGAAAAGACAGACGGAAAGAAGACGAGAAAGAGGAAAGGCTGTAAAGTTTGTAGAAAAAAATATTTCTACACATTCCGACATCGCTTGGATGGATGAAAGAGTAATATGTGTCTAAAAATCTTTTGAAGAATGCATAGAAAGAAAGAAAGAAAAAATGAATTTGAAGGCACTGGGCAGAAAGATTAGCCATTTTTATTCATTTATTTTGTTACTTAATGTAGACGCATACACTTGCGTATATATAAGAACGTTCATTTAAAACAGGTAGAGATTATCGTTGCATATGCACGTTGGTCTTGTACCAGCGTGTATAAGAGGAGAAAGTATATTTATTATCAGAAAAATACAGCAATTTTATCCAGATATAACGTAGCAATCTCGCCAGATAGGCTAACAGAAAAAAAAAAAATGATCATCTCTAAAAATATTAAACACCTTTATGCTGTGAAAAAAAAAAAGTACTATTCTAACGATTATTTGGGTGGGTGGTAACGGTTAAGTTTCCAATTATTCCAGGGAGCTATCGAGTGTAAATAATTGTGGATCCGGATGCAGTTTTGTGGCTAGTATTTAGACTCAATAGCTCCTAGAATAATACGAAACATAACAGTTATTACCCACCTAAATAACATTTAGAATAATATATCTACACATAAAGCACCTCTGAGCAGCATAATAAATAGTCGAGCCAAAACACCGGACATGGCAAGACGATTGCGGTTGAGCATGGAACAGACTGAAGTCAACAATCAGCGGCGACAATGTCCACTTTTATATTTACATACAGTCTATCCCTGATATTGAGCATTTAACCCATATATATAGCATACCTTAAAATATATATACATACAAATGTATGTATCTATGTATGTATGTATACTTTGAAGGCAGTATATATTAAATTACACCGACCGTCATTGTGCCGACAGAAGGAGACATCAAGTCGTTTTCTTTACTGGGGAGGTAGAGGTGCTTGTGAGTCTACATTTTACTTAAACTCATTGGAACTGTTTATTCTAGTTTCTTGGCATTACCCACCAAACATATGTTTTCTTCCCCATTTTTAACATTAAATTGTATTTTAATCGCAATTCCTCGTTTTCTCCCAGTTTGTCTATCACTCCGCGATTCTCGTTAACATTATACTAGTAGACCGAAAAGAAAAAGTTACCTTCTTCAGATAAAATACGTCGTTTTGTCTATCTCTCTCTCATATATATACATATATATGTGTGTGTGTCTCTCTCTCTCTCTCTATATATATATATATGTGTATGTATGTGTATATATATATATATATATATGTGTATGTGTATATATATATATATGTGTATATATATATATATATATATATGTATATATATATATATATATATATGTGTATATATATATATATATATATGTATATATATATATATATATGTGTATATATGTGTGTGTGTGTATATATATATATATATATATATATATATATATATATGTGTGTGTGTGTGTGTGTGTGTGTGTGTGTGTGTGTGTGTGTGTGTGTGTGTACACGAGAGAAATCTAATACTCAGATATTACTGATTTCTGCTTATTAAACTGGCCACCTCGAGAGTTATGCGGCTCTGCCAGTCTTCAGAACGTACAACTGACGAGATATGCGGCTATCCTTCTTAACTATCTCGGTGTCCACATGAAATTTCAAGTCGCGCAAAGGCTGCAATATCCGTGTTCTATTTTTCCTATGTTTATTATATTGGCTCTTTGTGCATATTTTTATATATTTTACATTGAACACTGTTTATGTAGCGACCTTGTTTGTTTTTATTATACCATATGTAAGTAAAACACCCCTGGGTATCTAGTTTTAGTACTTATTTTTAAATCTTGTACTAAGACAGGAAATATTAACAGCTGAAGAATTCATCAGATACAAAAACTTCGTAGAGTAGGTGAAAAATTCTTAGATAAAAAGAAAAAAAGTCTGAAAAATTAAAAAAAAAAAAAGAAAAAAGTTTCCAGACAATTAAACCGAAACTTTATAATACCGAGGGTGTTTTTGCGTCTGTCGAAAAAGCTTTTTCCTTTTTCGCTGCCACTTGAAAGTCAAAGAACGTATTAAACAAAATGAAACAAACAAAATTATTCTGAACGACACCACTGCAGAAATTTAATGTCAACGGAACTGGAGATGTGCGTCTAATTTTTTTTTTTTTTTCGAAAACTAATTGGTAGAACAGGGGTTAAGAGATATAGCATAAAAAAACTACAAATGATAGGAAGTCGTGGAGAGCCCCGATCACGCACGTCCTGAAGAGACACAGAACATTGACAAAGACTGATCGATTCGTTTTGTAAGGCTTATCAAACATATGCAGGTTATTTAAAGCCAGAGAATATTTTTAGATTGTAAGATTTTTTTTCTTTTGGAGAATAATGATACAAATCTGACTAATTAACGCATAGCTGGAGAGAACAGGGTATTTGCGCCTAAGTGAATATAACAGAGAAATGAGAAATCACATTTAAAATTAGACTGCTGAAATATATATAAAAAAAAAAAAAAAGAGGAATTTGAAACCTGACCCATAGAATTTTTAATAAATTTAGCTTAGTCAGGCTCAAGTTCCCGAGAATACTACATCCAGTGAGGTTCCGATTTCCTACTCAATAGTAACGGTCATTAAACTAGCACGTTAACCATTACTTCACTGCGAAGCGTTCATTTTAACATTTTGATTTGTACACTACGTGTAGACCTGAAGAAGACGAAAAGTCTGGAACTTTACAAGCAGCTCAAGTGACTAATAATGAAATACAATGAGAAATTTGAAATGAAGATGAAAATTATTTACATTATTGAGAGACAGACGGAGAATTCCAATGTTTTCCTTTTCTTAGACTGGTTGCCGACAATGCAAGCCTACCCTGCTATTTAACCATGAATTTAGTGGGAAGAATGCAAGTAGTGATGGATTCATGCCTTCCTACGGGAATCTGGGCGAAATTGAACGCAACCAACTAAGAACTCGAACTGGGAAATTAGATTCCACTTTTCGTGGCGATGACAGAAGAAAAAAGATGTTCTTGTCTCGCGTTGGGGGAGAGTGGGGGCAGCCACCGACAGAGTCTTCGCAAATAAGCAAAAACGAAAGAAGGAGCAAAGTCGTTCTTGATGTAATTAGATGGGAAAGATATTTGAAAAGCTTTTCTAATGAATATCTACAATAATAAAAGGCCAATTAATTTCGAAATATGCCCGAAAAATCATTTGAACTCCCAACGTCTGAACTTATTAAAACACACTTGAAATTATTAATAACAATTCTTAAATTCTTGAACTTGTCTTGCTCCAGGCTTCTATGTAGGAAAAAAAAATCTATCATTCGAGATGCAGCTAGGAATCTCGTAATTTAAAAATTGAAGTACTTTCACTAAGAAAGTTATGAACATTACGAAAATAATATTGATCGGCTTATTAAATAGAATGTGCCATAGACATTTCTATTCATTAATCAGTTCAACGCTGAAAGGGGATATGTCGCAGAGTTATGGTAAGAACACATCTCGAAAGCCAATTTTAGCGATTTCATTTAAATACAAAAAGAAATATAGCGTTTTTTTTCTTTAACCTTCTATGTACAGTGTCCCTTTTACGATGTAGGTGATCATGGCTCTCCACAATTTCCTGTCCTTTGTAGCTCATAA
>OZ038511.1:81525002-81547502 GCA_964036315.1 Acanthosepion esculentum | reverse complement strand
TAGATTTTCTGTAAACTTCTAATTGAAGGTCAATATTGGTTTTATGTTGCATGATATCATATATATCTTGATAAAGTCCATCAGACAACAAAACACGTCGGTAAAGAAAAGTTTTTTTTTTATTATTATTATTTTGCCTTTTTTATATATTATATATATTTGTTCAATGCATCCTACATCTGATATCACAGGTAGTATAAAAAAATTATATATATATATATATATATATATGAGTATCATAATTTTAGCACTTCAAAACCATCACATAAATGCAGATGTGGGCGCTTCAAAGTGGTGTAATAGCAAGTTTGTCTCGCTAGGAAAAATTATGACGGAGTAGCGAGTTCGAACCTCACTTTCGCTCCATACTTTCGACCGCGTGTCACATCCAAGCCATGTTTAGAAAACAGGCATATTTGGCACATCGACATGATGTAATGATTACCAAGCTTGTTCCGCTAGGAAAATTACGCCTGTATGTAGCGGGTTCGATCCGCATTGGATGCTCCCATACTTTAGACCTTGTGCCATACCTAAGCTACTAAGACGTACCATCAATAGACTCGTTTATCTTAAAACACCAACCTTCCGAACAGTTGCAACAATGAAATAATTGATTTGACCGAACAGAAAGACTAATGTCAGTAAATGTGAGTTCGGAGTAATCTCAACCACTAACAGTGCCGACGAAGCAATGCAAATCCTTTGCTATTATCTTTGGTCTAAGAAGATTCGGACGCTTCTTGTCAATATCCAACCGCTTCAGGCTACTTCGTAAGTAACTTACGCTACGGTTATTATTTTGGGAGAATTACCATATCCCAAGCTTTGATACATAATTTACAAGATACCCAAAATCTCCCCCGCTATCACAAATAAATAGAAAAAAATACTCACTCACAGAACAATCAAGGAAGACCTGGCGATAAGCCAAGACTCGAAAGATAAGTGGAATTGGTTTTCGGTTTAGAAAAACGCAAAATGAGCCAGGGGAAAAAAGACAGAATGGTTAGTTTCGTGCAAAAGTACAGACACACACACACATATATATATATATATAAGTTGTTTATATAAAACTATTTGATTTTACGTGTCTTTTCATTAAGTGAAAAAAAAATGAAATAAAAATAAATGTTAAGGTTAAAGAGCTGAAAAATGTTTAGGAATAAAGCCAGCGTATTTACGCGAACAAGGTTCCAATTTGAAGAAGACCAATTTCAAAGAGAACGCATCAAGCTAAGTGCGAGACAGGAAACGATTTTTATTCATTAATTCTTGTTCGTCATTTCCTCTTTCTCCTTTATTTTTCGTATCTTTTTTTTTATGAATGTCTACCAATAGTAAGTAAATTGTAAAGGCAAACACCACGCTCACCCCAGATGTAAGTTTTACATATATATATATATATATATATAGGTTTATGCAAGTGATAATATAAGATCAATTGGAAGAAAAGATTTACATCAACGTTTGGCAAAGAACCAAAAGAGAAAAGGGATCTATTTCTATCAATTTATTTTTTTTTTTTAGAAATCCATTTTATACTCTGGCTGTTTTAACTTGTTGCCAGAATATTCTTTTATACATTCATCTACTCCATACTTCTAACGTCTCCAATTGAATTCTGAAAGTTTATTCACTAATTAGTTATTTGTCTTTACTCATTCGGCTATGTTTGTTTTAAAAAGCAATGATTAGAACTGCAATAAGACCTAAACATATATAAAGTGAATTTATACATTTTCTTTATTATATTTGTAGTCAATTGTCAAGAACAAACACTATTAGATTGTTTATTGGAATGGTATATATAATATATCAGCTAATTGTCAATCGATTCGAACTTTATAAAATGGTAAATAATAAGTATGGCCTTATAGTTAATTCACACATTTTAATAACTAGCTTAAAAGTCGTCATATCAGGCGGTATTTTAACTAGCTCCTGCAGAGGCCTCTTAATTGGGCCTCCAGCTTGTTCAGAAATTTGAGACTCCATAAGTCTTTGCATATTCTCGGCATTGAAAGCTCCCCTGGCTTCTCATTTGCACGGGACTTTCTTTTCCTCTCTGCAGCCTTGGATCTTGATTGTAATCTAGTCTTCCGTTGGTGGAGATTTCTTTTTGCGTGGCATACTGCTGCCGTATGCGATAGGCAACAGTAAACTACAGAAGAACTCAAAATTGATCGCTGCATTTAAATATTACATTGATATTTAAGCTTATCTTTTAAAAGTTCAACGATAATCTATTTTTATTTCATGGGTGACAATCGCTGGATTTCGCAATTAATTTCAATTATTACCAAGTTCATTTCCAGGTTATAAAAATTATCGTACAAAAGAAATTCGTCGCAAAAATCGCCAAAAACAATCGCAGTAACGAAAAGTTGAGAATCCAAAATTTCCCGATTGCGGATCAGGATCAGGATCCGGCCTTGAATGTTCTGAATTTGCCCACAGAGTCGGCTCAATTCTAAAATGGTATATGTTGTGCTACGGCCTCTTGGAGTAAAGTTTAAAAAGTGTGAGACGCTGATATTCGCATTTATTTATAAAGATTTAGCAAATGTTTACAAATTCATGAACAAAAAATTGTTTTCATATTTCTTTATAAATTGATAAATGATAAATATTGCATTAGTTTTAACAATTTGTTTATTTTCAACATTCTAAAAACTAATAGGGTTTAATATTTTTGTTTTAAATTCTCAAGATCAAAAATTCTTTTGGAATGCATCTTAGGTTAAGCCCAAAACATCTTCGGACTTCAGTGTCGTACTTTCAGTTCTCTGTTAAAACGCTTCTCATATTTAAATCTTTGTACCATTTTGATTTTAGTATCTCCAATTTGTAATTTGCACTTTTGGGTTCATCCTATTACTAAAAACAAAAATCAAATATGCATTCTGTCTTCCTGGAGTTGATGCTTCGTTCTTGCTTTCCTTTCAACCGACAGAAACGTTAATTATTCAGCTAATAAGTACTATATGAAACGCCTAGCTACACTATTGTCTTTCTTTCGTTCCTAGAGTCTGACGAGGTGGACAGTCGATTCCCCCTTAATATACTTTACCACACCTGCATGGTATATTGTAAATGCAATTCATAATATAGCCGCCAAAACATCGCCAGAAAGGTTCAATTGGCTGATTATGTTAATGAATCCTCTCATAATTGCAGACAATAGAAAGAAGTTTTGACCAGACAAGTAAATTCTTCACATTGTTTCAAAATCTGTGACAAGAACGGAAGGTCTCAAAAACAGAAATCAAGCTCAGTGACAAATGACAGCTGAAAGGAAATTATTGTCACACACAACACCTTCCGACATGACATTGCTGTACTTAATGTATCTGTCTTGGCAAATACCTACTGGTCTATCAGTTTTTGTCTATATATCCTAATGATTTGTAACGTACAGTTGAAAGAAACAAATACTGAAGACCTAACGCTTTAGAAAAAAAATACGTGGCGTAAGATTGAACGACAGACTAAAAAAAACGAATGTGTTTCATTAACTGAGATGCTAGAACCTTTTATCTTTTTCGGATTTTATTTTTCCAATTTTTTTTCTACAAGAGAAAATGCATGAAAATTCTAAGCATAATTACGAAACTCCAACCAAAAATAAAATAAATATTGTATCATCTAGTCAGATTTTAGCGAGTTTGTGATCACGGTCCTCCACAACTTCCTTATTTTGTCACTATCGGCAATATTTCTCCTTCGTGGAAGAAAGGATGTATGACAGTTTTCGTGTGACGCATTTCATTACTTTTTGATATGTGTGTGGGTATATATATATATTTTTTTTATCTCAAATGTTATATATATTTATTTCAAATGTTTAAATCATCCCCAGAATTAACAAAGAAGAAAAGAAGAAGAAGAAGAAGAAGAAGAAAAGAAGAAGAAGAAGAAGAAGAAGAAGAAGAAGAAAAGAAGAAGAAGAAGAAGAAGAAGAAGAAGAAGAAGAAGAAAAGAAGAAGAAGAAGAAGAAGAAGAAAAGAAGAAGAAGAAGAAGAAGAAGAAGAAGAAAAGAAGAAGAAGAAGAAGAAGAAGAAGAAGAAAAGAAGAAAAGAAGAAGAAAAGAAGAAGAAGAAGAAGAGAAGAAGAAGAAGAAGAAGAGAAGAAGAAGAGAAGAAGAAGAAGAAAAGAAGAAGAAGAAGAAAAGAAGAAGAAGAAGAAAAGAAGAAGAAGAAAAGAAGAAGAAGAAAAGAAGAAGAAGAAAAGAAGAAGAAAAGAAGAAGAAGAAGAAAAGAAGAAGAAGAAGAAAAGAAGAAGAAGAAGAAAAGAAGAAGAAGAAGAAAAGAAGAAGAAGAAGAAAAGAAGAAGAAGAAGAAAAGAAGAAGAAAAGAAGAAGAAAAGAAGAAGAAAAGAAGAAAAGAAGAAGAAGAAAGAAGAAGAAAAGAAGAAGAAAAGAAGAAGAAAAGAAGAAGAAAGAAGAAGAAAAGAAGAAAAAAAAGAAAAAAGAAGAAAAAAAGAAAAAAGAAAAAAAAGAAAAAAGCAGAAAAAGAAAAAAGTAGAAAAAGAAAAAAGTAGAAAGAGAAAAAAAGAAGAAAGAGAAAAAAAAGAATGTAAATCAATTATCAAACTTTGAGAACCTTTTTTTCGACGAAAGCCAAAAATGTGTACTGTAGTCATCAAGGCTAAAGAAGGATATATTGGTGAGAGCAGAACTTAATCATAACATGCTTTTTTGGTGGGTAGGGGGTCATAATAAAAATTCGCTAACAAAAAAAGCATGTCTCACTTTTTTCTTTTTAACCATGTGTAATAATTTTTTCTTATGTAAAGTACAAAACTACTTTTTGAGCCAATTTAAAAAATTACCAGGTGGCTCAAACTTTTGCCCTGTAGTGCATATATATATATATATATATATATATATATATATATATATATGGCTAGTAAATTGATGTCGACTTATGTAGTAACAATAACAATTTTACATGAAGAGGTGTTCCATGTAGCAAATTAAAATTACGTTCTTATCTTGACTATCGGTTGTCACCTGACATCTGCAGGTCACGCGGGCAAGAAGAGGTGACATTTTGTTCAGCCGTCTGAGAATAAGCAGAACAGAAAGTATGAAATATTAATTTTTTGACTAGTATTACATGGAGTTTGATATCATTTGTTTCAGTCATGATACACCGATCGTTAGTCTACGACCTTTTGCCATCAACACGGATCAGAATTAATGGATTAAGAGACTGGAACTCGAATTCTGCAGATCTAGCCGTTATTTCCAGTGTTCGAATTCCGGTCGGGATCGTAGTGTTCACTTTCGCACAAATACCCTTGGCAAAAGCATAAATCTTATTTCCCTTAGCTATGCATTTTGACTCTCAAAAGTCCGTTTTTGGCAACCAGTATATGCTAATATTAGTTACCGTAATTCGTCATGTATGATACGTCTTCATCCATAATACGCACACCTACAGCTGTGCGTAAAGTGTGGTTAAATGCTTCTACTCGCGCATAATACGCACCCCTTATTTGTTAATCAAACCCTATAAATTGTACCTCTCTAATTTCATTACGGCTAGCGTTTCCGACTCTTATTTTAAAAATGGTTTTAAGCATAAAATAATATTCTAATTTAGTTCTATAAAAATTTACCGTAAAATAAAATAAAAATTATCAAATATTTTTGTAGCTGTGCATAATACGCACCCCTGATTGATTTTTTTTTTTTTTTTTAGAAAAAAATGCGTATTATACATGGGGAATTACGGTATTTTATAAAGAAATGTTCGACATTCATTAACAGAGTAGCTAGTATTACTATCACTTGAAATTTATAAACTATTTCTCTTAAAATGTTTTTGAGCAAAACAGGTTTCAGTTCAGTAGCTGTTGAGGCTCTTTCCAGCATCGATGACGGTTTCCTTCCTAATCTTTTGTTTGAAGTAGTGTGGAACGTCAACTTATTGATTATATCCTTATTTTCTCTCCTAGTCACATGTGATGTGAATATTACCTGTTGCTGTATTTGAAAGTCCCCAAGTGATGTAGTTTGTGTAGCGTCAGTCCAAAAATTCGAAAAAGTGTGGTCTTCGCCAAAACCCATAGACCTCACTCTCAAAGCCATTTTCAAGCATTGATCTGAAAAAACGGTTGCATACAGCTGAGAGATTAGATATTTCAGAACAGGTCTGGCGCTATGCGTGACATCCCGATAAAAGTTTCAATCTGACGAGGATAATTAAGAACTAGTATTTTCAGGTTTATGCTCTCGTTTTGTAGCAATTTGCGATGTTGGGCGTGACTACCTCTGGTGAAGCCTATTCTATGTTCAATTTTCTTTTCTCCTATATTACATCTGTTATAACTGATCTGGATGGAAGAACAGCATCTAGGAGAAATGGAAAGAGTACAGACATAGCTTATCGGTATAAAAGATAGAAAACTGTGGGGATCCCATGATAAGCCAACATCTACACAGAGAAAATGTAGGGAAGAAAAATATTTTTATTAACATCTTGATTACCTAGAGATTGTTTGCATAATGAAAGCCCGTGATAAAAACGCCATCTTTAATCTCTTGTTTTACAAATTTATTGATTGAGCAGCCGATTTTTTTTCGATATTTTTTTCTGCTATTCTAACAACAATGTCGGTAATATCGGAATCCCGCCCATTTATACAAGAATCAGGAATGCGTTGATATTAATAAAGGATGAAGAATAAAAAAATATCATTGAAGACTGTATTCAAAATAAATAAATACTTAGAAATGTGTTCCAATGAGATTCCATAATTATACTGACGGTATTGACACTGTTTATTATATATATATATATATATATATATATGACGCCATATTGAAACCGTTAATACAGGATTGAAAAATAGATGGAGCAAAGAAGAATAGCTCCGTTGCAAAGGAGAAATCACACAAATGCGATAGAAAACTGTTGTATGGTTTTATATAAAGGAAATATTTACGGAAAGGACACGAATGGGGATATTTTTAAATGATCTTGTCTAACGTGAACATGCCAAACCTTCCTTTTTCCTTGAGAAAAAGAGGGAGCAAAATTGTCCGTCTCCAATTCTCTTCTCAGTTAATATCGTATTTTTTTTGGTGTGTGGGGGGGGTTGCGGTTGCCAGTGAAAACTAGTCATATGACGACTACAAATAAAAATAAAATCTGATGTTCAAAGATTTTAAAACGTTCAAACGCAGTAGGAAGCACATCACGTGATAGAATGCGAACCTTTTTTTTTTTTTTTTCCTTTTTCAACCAATCAGAAAAAAACGGCTAACTTCTGAACACACCTCAAGAGAACCAATTTACGCTTCATTTCAACACAGCTGAAGTCCTCATAATGTCACGCTGCACGGGCAATTCGACGTGGTACCTTTGTTAGCAAGATTTTATCGCCAGGTCAATTACGACTGAACAACGAGTTTGATCAGCACTGAGTTCTCCTTTATTTTGGCCTTGTGTCACATCAAAGTTACACTTGTTAAATCACTATGTCGCACTGAACAAAGACTATTATGCTGTGTTTATTATGACCAGAGCAATTACGACAATGTTCTGTATAATATGGGACTGTATCCCCACAAAAAGGAGCACCCCACCAAAAAAGGAGCTACCAAGTAAATCCTTATAGATTCAAAGATAAACGACCATCCTACACATCCTCAGAATGTCTTCTACCACGAGTGGCTTACGGGTCTCCTACTACACTAATAGATTTAAAAATATTTACCGTATATACTCGCGTATCGTGCGACCCTTGAAGACCTAATTTGACTACAGTAAATGGACGTATAGTTTAGTCAACGGCGTAGCCAGGGCCAGCAGTACATACGCTAATTTTATATTTTGCGTATGATGCGACGGCCTAAGAATTAGCTTTTCGAATGTCGCATGATAGGCGAATATTTTTTTTTAAGCATTCAACCCCAAGCAAGGCGGGAAGCCACTAGCACACAAGGGGTTACAGAGAGTTGGAGCGAGAGCAGATAGGAGTGATAGAGGAAAGGATGAAGATAGGAGATAGATCAAGGCAACTGGAGACGTCAATTGACCTTACATTTGAATAGTTGAAGATTATAGCTATCAGGGGAAACAAGAAAAGGGGAGGGAGTTCCACAGGCGAGAAGTGCGAGACATGAAGCTATTGGCGTAGAAGAGACGGCTATATTTAACAGTGAAAGGGTGAGAGCGAGATGCCAGCCTAGTAGAACGCTTAAATTCATGAAGTCTGGGAACCAGCGAAAGTAGCTCATCGGAGCAGTTACCGTGAATGTATTTGTAAAAAAGACAGAGGGAGGCAACGGCACGTCTGTGAGAGAGCGACTGCAGACGAGATGACAGATCACGGCCAATTACATTGTATATCCGTCTCTGGATTTTATCAAGTAACTTGAGACAAACAGAAGGGGCTCCAGACCATATGTGGCAGCAATACTCCATACAAGAGCGAATGGTTGATTTGTAGATATATATGGCATATATTCCCTAACTAAGTAATCTTTATAGACTCAAATGTATTAAGAGAAAAAAAAAAGAGTCAAGACTGAGGGGATAGTAAGGTGACAATATTTAGAGCTACAACGGACAGGAAGTTGTGGAGAACCCTGATCACCAACGCCCTAAAGGGACACGGCGCATAAAAGAAGCAGTGTGGGTTACTGTTAGCCTTGCCGTGGAATGACCTCCGACAATTCAAAATATTAAACAAAGATTTGACGCCAAATGAAACAAAAAAATAATTGAATACTGAATGGGAAAAGTTTAGGAACGGTTTCTCTCGTTTGCGTGTCAAAGAGAAGAGATAGGTAAGCATTTTTACTAAGAGGAATTTGTGGTCGGCCTTAGTAGATTTTAATTCTTGTTTTCCTGTGTAATCAGTCAGTTTCGTGTCGCTGCTAACTTTGGTTGATGGGGAAATCATGTTCTGGACGCTGGCGAATAAAGCGACGTTGACGTTTGACACTCAAAGAAGACATACGTGCTGTAAACTACATTTTAATCCAACCAGCTTGAAGTTTATTTACCGCCATATTTTATTTCTACGTTCCTGACCAGCGATAACAGTGTTCTTGAAAGGGGTGTCTGTGCAGAAAAAGCGTTAAAGTGATGAGCGGATTTAGGGTAAAGTCTGTTAGCTACAATTTAAAAAAAACACAGTCGGTGTAAGGTTAATACTGATGACGAGGATTTGCTTTCACTACTACTACAGTTAATAGAAGAGCGTGATTTAAGAGATAAAAAGAAACAAAAACAGTGCTCGACAATATTTCGGCAGTATGTCTGTCTAGTTAAAATATCTTTGCAAAATATAACTAAGTATAAAAAATATATGTCTACAAAAACGATAAGTATTTGCGCAAACGTTGCTAATAAAGAAACGGCTGTCTTTGTAATGAACGCGTCAAAACGAATGAAACGCCGCCATCGTGAAGGCATGAATCTGAAACGTTCTTAATGTGATGGTGATCTTGAAAATTAGTTACGAAGATGAATTAAATCAAACAGATTAGTAGAAATTTTATGGAACTCTTATTATTCTGTTCATTACTCCTGAGGCGTGAAGTTAGCCATTTGCATACGTAACTATCCTCACACGTTTTAAGGGTGAAACGGTTAGAAGATTCTGAATATTTTTCCAGAATGTGCACCTTAAGAGATTTCTATTTGAAGGTACGTTGCAAATCGTATTTGATTTATCTTCCGCACGACTGCGAAAGAAAGGAGAAAAAAGAAGGAAAAGGAGAAAAAAGAAGGAAAAGGAGAAAAAAGAAGGAAAAGGAGAAAAAAGAAGGAAAAGGAGAAAAAAGAAGGAAAAGGAGAAAAAAGAAGGAAAAGGAGAAAAAAGAAGGAAAAGGAGAAAAAAGAAGGAAAAGGAGAAAAAAGAAGGAAAAGGAGAAAAAAGAAGGAAAAGGAGAAAAAAGAAGGAAAAGGAGAAAAAAGAAGGAAAAGGAGAAAAAAGAAGGAAAAGGAGAAAAAAGAAGGAAAAGGAGAAAAAAGAAGGAAAAGGAGAAAAAAGAAGGAAAAGGAGAAAAAAGAAGGAAAAGGAGAAAAAAGAAGGAAAAGGAGAAAAAAGAAAGAAAGGAGAACCAATGGAAGATGACAATGACTGGAGTTTGTTGAAATTACGCACTATCTGTTAAAAAAGAAAAAAAAGAAAAAGAAAGAAAAGATAAAAAAAAGGAAAAGGTCTAAGATATGGTCAGGAAAATTTTAAAGAAAAGGCTGGAAACATATGAGTCACTAGGCAGACTTTTTGTAAACCACCTTCTGTTCAGCAAATAAGTTCATTTAGAAAGTAAACCCCCATCTGAAAGAAAAGGAAAGCAGAGACAGAAAAAGAGGGATATGCGGATTCGGTTTATACAGGCGCTCAAAACGATCCGTTCGCCAATTATACGGCTATTGGGAATGAAATAGATTTGGTATTTATCTTAGGATAAATAAACAAAGATAATTGAGAAAAAATATCCTTCAAGCAAGAACCGATTGGTTATTGACACAATAACAATGAAGATATTTTTTTTGAGAGAGAAAGCGGGAATTAAACAATTTTCAGTGGCAGCAATAACTAATTTTATTCAGGAAACTGTGGGTGGCCGGGTAGAAATGGAGAGGGTGCCAGGTGTTGAAAGATGCCGAAAAGAGTAGTAAGAAAAAAGAAAAGAAAAAGAAAAGAGTAGTAAGAAAAAAGAAAAGAAAGAAAAGAGTAAGAAAAGAGCAAGAAAAAAGAAAAGAGTAGTAAGAAAAAAGAAAAAGAAAAGAGTAAGAAAAGAGCAAGAAAAAAGAAAAGAGTAAGAAAAGAGCAAGAAAAAAGAAAAAGAAAAGAGCAAGAAAAAGAAAAGAGCAAGAAAAAGAAAAGAGCAAGAAAAAGAAAAGAGCAAGAAAAAGAAAAGAGCAAGAAAAAAGAAAAGAGCAAGAAAAAAGAAAAGAGCAAGAAAAAAGAAAAAGAAAAGAGCAAGAAAAAAGAAAAAGAAAAGAGCAAGAAAAAAGAAAGAAAGAAAAGAGCAAGAAAAAAGAAAGAAAGAAAAGAGCAAGAAAAAAGAAAGAAAGAAAAGAGCAAGAAAAAAGAAAGAAAGAAAAGAGCAAGAAAAAAGAAAGAAAGAAAAGAGCAAGAAAAAAGAAAGAAAGAAAAGAGCAAGAAAAAAGAAAGAAAGAAAAGAGCAAGAAAAAAGAAAGAAAGAAAAGAGCAAGAAAAAAGAAAAAGAAAAGAGCAAGAAAAAAGAAAAAGAAAAGAGCAAGAAAAAAGAAAAAGAAAAGAGCAAGAAAAAAGAAAGAAAAGAGCAAGAAAAAAGAAAAAGAAAAGAGCAAGAAAAAAAGAAAAAGAAAAGAGCAAGAAAAAAGAAAAAGAAAAGAGCAAGAAAAAAGAACGAAAGAAAAGAGCAAGAAAAAAAGAAAAAGAAAGAAAAGAGCAAGAAAAAAGAAAAAGAAAGAAAAGAGCAAGAAAAAAAGAAAAAGAAAAAAAGAAAAAGAAAAAAAGGAAGCGTAATGAATGACAAATGGAGTTACAATTGCGAAGAAAAAACAATTTAGGACACGCACAATTCACCAACACTGGCCAAAGTTGCATTTGCCATTGGCCGGCGAGTGAGTCCCCACAGTCAGAAGAGAAATAAATAAGACAAATAAAATAAAAATATAAACTATTTCGCTTAGTGTCATACATTCTTTCATTACATCTGAGGTATTATTCAATGGTGAGATGATAGTATTAAAAACAATTGGAAAAATTGCTTACCACTTTTCAAACTCATTCGTCAGAAGAAAACTCTAAACATGGAGGATGGCGTTAGCAATATGTCAGACTTACAATTAATAGAGTAAATAAACGTCTGGTAATTGGGATAACATTTACAATTCAAAAATATGTTAGTTTTAAATAACCCACAAAAGGTTGATAAACCGTAAAAAAACAAAACAAAAAAAAACAACACACACACACAAAAACAAACAAACAACGATCAGATCAATTCCTCTTCAGAAGAAAAGGAAGGGTTTGGCGTAAAAGTGTTGGGATGTTTTAGTAGACTGATTGCCATCTGTTCAAAGTCTTCGTTTTATTGGACATACATTCTATACACACATATAAACACAATCTGACAACAACCATTTTAAAATAAATCACTCTTTTCACTTCGGCCAAATTCTATTTGATAATGAAACCCCTTCAATCCACTTATGAAGGACACATTTACCACATAGAAATTAATTTATGATCACGTACCACTTCCACTACTCCTCGGCATTGAGTTGTTTTACATTATAGCACAAACAGCAATTGGGTTAACAGTCTTTTTCATACCTCGGGATTTCGAGACAAAAATGCCTATGCTAATTTCGTTTACTATTTTATTTCAGCGGGGGAGGGGGACATTGTTCCATTCTTAGACCCTATCGTTTCGATTATATATTTATTGATCAACCTGGCGGATTTTTTACATGGGTCTGAACTTTTTACTCGCTATCTATTTTAGGTATTAAATTTAGACTATATCTCCAGAAAAATGAATCTAACGTTTCATCCCTTCGCCCGCTACAGGGTAAAGGACATTATGGATATTTTTTTATTGTTGGTCAGTACCCAAAACCAGGGTGTCTGAAGTCTTATACTGATAGAAGGACAAGAAAACCGAAAGAATGGAGACAGATTTGAATCAAAGACAAAAAGTAGTGGGGAAATAATTTCCTTCCTACACTGTTTTGGTTTATTTGCTCAAAATACGACATTATTTTGACATTTCTGGAACACAGAAATTCATTTGCCCTCCTACATGAGGGTAAAGGGTGATTGGGGAGAGGAAAGGCAAGAAGCCGAGGCCGCGAAGAGGAGAGGAAAGGCAAGAAGCCGAGGCCGCGAAGAGGAGAGGAAAGGCAAGAAGCCGAGGCCGCGAAGAGGAGAGGAAAGGCAAGAAGCCGAGGCCGCGAAGAGGAGAGGAAAGGCAAGAAGCCGAGGCCGCGAAGAGGAGAGGAAAGGCAAGAAGCCGAGGCCGCGAAGAGGAGAGGAAAGGCAAGAAGCCGAGGCCGCGAAGAGGAGAGGAAAGGCAAGAAGCCGAGGCCGCGAAGAGGAGAGGAAAGGCAAGAAGCCGAGGCCGCGAAGAGGAGAGGAAAGGCAAGAAGCCGAGGCCGCGAAGAGGAGAGGAAAGGCAAGAAGCCGAGGCCGCGAAGAGGAGAGGAAAGGCAAGAAGCCGAGGCCGCGAAGAGGAGAGGAAAGGCAAGAAGCCGAGGCCGCGAAGAGGAGAGGAAAGGCAAGAAGCCGAGGCCGCGAAGAGGAGAGGAAAGGCAAGAAGCCGAGGCCGCGAAGAGGAGAGGAAAGGCAAGAAGCCGAGGCCGCGAAGAGGAGAGGAAAGGCAAGAAGCCGAGGCCGCGAAGAGGAGAGGAAAGGCAAGAAGCCGAGGCCGCGAAGAGGAGAGGAAAGGCAAGAAGCCGAGGCCGCGAAGAGGAGAGGAAAGGCAAGAAGCCGAGGCCGCGAAGAGGAGAGGAAAGGCAAGAAGCCGAGGCCGCGAAGAGGAGAGGAAAGGCAAGAAGCCGAGGCCGCGAAGAGGAGAGGAAAGGCAAGAAGCCGAGGCCGCGAAGAGGAGAGGAAAGGCAAGAAGCCGAGGCCGCGAAGAGGAGAGGAAAGGCAAGAAGCCGAGGCCGCGAAGAGGAGAGGAAAGGCAAGAAGCCGAGGCCGCGAAGAGGAGAGGAAAGGCAAGAAGCCGAGGCCGCGAAGAGGAGAGGAAAGGCAAGAAGCCGAGGCCGCGAAGAGGAGAGGAAAGGCAAGAAGCCGAGGCCGCGAAGAGGAGAGGAAAGGCAAGAAGCCGAGGCCGCGAAGAGGAGAGGAAAGGCAAGAAGCCGAGGCCGCGAAGAGGAGAGGAAAGGCAAGAAGCCGAGGCCGCGAAGAGGAGAGGAAAGGCAAGAAGCCGAGGCCGCGAAGAGGAGAGGAAAGGCAAGAAGCCGAGGCCGCGAAGAGGAGAGGAAAGGCAAGAAGCCGAGGCCGCGAAGAGGAGAGGAAAGGCAAGAAGCCGAGGCCGCGAAGAGGAGAGGAAAGGCAAGAAGCCGAGGCCGCGAAGAGGAGAGGAAAGGCAAGAAGCCGAGGCCGCGAAGAGGAGAGGAAAGGCAAGAAGCCGAGGCCGCGAAGAGGAGAGGAAAGGCAAGAAGCCGAGGCCGCGAAGAGGAGAGGAAAGGCAAGAAGCCGAGGCCGCGAAGAGGAGAGGAAAGGCAGCGTGAAAGTGTAATTGAGAAGTGATGAAGAGAGTCGGAAGCCAATTTCATATCAATTTTCACCAGTTAATCCTGAAAAATCCATGCCTCTTTTTAAAAGATTAACTTTCAAAGTTTAAATGCACACGATTCACGCTATTGAAAACCACTTGAAACATATAGACCGAAACGATTTTATCCCCAGAAAACGTATAGCAAACACCACAGACATTACGGAATCCTTAAACTTGGACAAAAGAGTAATAATTTTGAAGTATGTAATCTGTGCAACGTTTACACACTGAAATATGAGGGGAAAAAAACGGTAAATCTTGAACCAGTTTTGGAATGATTCTTAAGTTGAACTCCACAGTTAAACCCTTATGCTTTAACCCCCCAAACTTTAAGACAAAAACTTTGGTGTTCTGTTTAAGGGGAAGAACAATTACTAGGATATAGTAATACCAATAAAAAATTCTGAAAACTTTGTGAGCACCACTGCAATTTATGTTTTTTTTCTCTCCTTTCAATCAAACAACAGTAGAGAAATCTGGTCTGTAATTATGTTGGCTTAAAAATACAGGAGATAATTCGTTCAGGATGGACACGGAAGAACATTTGCGGCAAATTTGGATTAAATTATCAAACATCAAATTTTTACGATTCCCGACATTGAAAAGAAAGAGCAAGACTGGAAAGGAGGAGGGGGGAAAAAAAGCTACGATTTAGATTCATTTGTTTAAATTAAAAAAAAAAAAAAAAAAAAAAAAAAAATCTAAAAAAGTTTTCTAAATGAGATTGTTGTAATGTTTTAAGTGATAAAAGTATTGCCCCCCCCCCCACTACACACACAAAAACAAATTAAGTAAAGAATGAGATGATGTTGCGTTGAAAATGTAGTGATTGAAAAACGGACGAGGCAGATGTATGCTTGGAAAACTGTTTTTCCATTTAGATAATGTTTAGAATTCAAAAGAAACGAGCAAGAAGCGGACAGAAAGAGGCTACAACAAACTTCTAAGCTCCGCTTAGAGAGTGAATAATGATTAAGGAAAAACGAAATTTACAGAATACCACGAAAAAAAAAAAAAAATAAATAAAATAAAATAAAATACACACTTGAAAACTTTCTAAACGTTAGCATTTTTAGAATCAGATTTTTCGGAATTTGGAAGAACATGTTATATGCGGTGAGGTCGAAGGGTAGGGTTGCTTAATTTTTTTATTTTTATTTTTTTCAATTTTGAAATTGAAAAAAAATAATAGATACAATAATAGAAAAAATAGTTTAAGAATTTCCAGATTTTTTTTTCATAAAATTTAATTTAAACTGAAAAAAAAAAAAAAAAGAAAAAAAAAGATGTTAATTAAAGTTGAATGGTCGGAACGAGGATGAAAAATAAGTTGATTAAAAAAAGTTAAAACGAATTTTCAAATTTAAAATAGAAATTGAAATATTTAAAAAATGTTTTTTTTTCTTTTCTTTTAATTTTCTTGAAATATTCCAGAGCTAATCTGAATTTAGAAAAGAAAAAAATTCCTTGCGTAGCTTCCAAAATTTTTATTCATTTCCGATTGATGTTTAAAATAAAAAAGAGAAATAAATATATTGGTTGCTGAAATCGGAAGTTAATTCTGCCTTTTAAGTGTTTCAAATCAAATGCGAAACGCACAAGGAAAAGGTTTAAACTCAAGACGAAAATTCCTGTGATCATTTCAAGCCATATCCTTGACTCATAGTAAAGAAAAAAGGCTAAGTAAAAAAAAAAAAAAATAATAATTTCTAGTCAATACATATGACAAAAATATATTTAATGTACGCTATTAGTATGAGGGGAAAAACACAATATCGGGAATATATATATATATATATATATATATATAACGGGAAAAGTTTTCACTTAAAAGGTACATTTCGGCCTTGCATGATTAATTTGTTCACTGGGACTCGGTCGGATTTAATGAGAGCGCCCTCTGCCAATGGAAACGCAGGTTAGAATCCAAACAGAGAGCTTTAAGATTTCTCGAACATTCAGGCCGGTAGACGAAAAATCAAGAAATATACTGCTTAATAAATAAACGGAACGTCTACTCAAATATGATTATCCACAAAAAAAATTTTTAAGTAATAAGAAATTCTTTCGGATTAATAAGAAAACAAATCAATTTCTCTAAAATTCCTATATCTAGAAATCTGTCTGTGTCATATGTAAGGAAACTTAATTAAACTACTGTATATAGTCTAATATAGTGCGAGATTTTATTATCATTTTTTACAAAAAAAAAGCATCTACAAGTAAATTAAATTGGCTAGACTGTACATTTCCAGACCCATATAAAAATAATTAAAAAGTTTAAAATTACAGTGTTTCATATCTATTCATAAGTATAACTAATTTACTTTGTATATTCACTCCCATCTTCCATACGTATATATAATTGCAAAAATAAATAAAAATAAAAACAAACAAAATAAAAAACAAAAATAAAACACACTACTTTACTTCCATTAAAACATAAAGGGCGAAAAACATCACAAAAAAAACCCCAAAAAAAACTTTGTTATCAACTTTCCTAACATTGTTCGATCATTATATTCTAATCCGGTTCCAATCAGGGGTTAACCGTAAGCTTCGCCACGTATCCCCATAAACTCTGCTGCTTATTCTGTAATCCTCTACCTCGAGTGGCTCATGAGCTTTGAGCATCATTGGAAAATAATTATATATTCTCCGAACCTAAAGAGTCTCAAACTTACAAATAGATATTCCGCAAACATTCAATAATTATATATATATATATATATATATATATATATATATATATTAGTAGTGGACTCTCCCGTCGTATAAGGGTCAAGCAGCTCAGTTTCGAGGAACTGATAGCCCACATATGATTTTATTATAGTGGTGAAGGCTTTGTGCAGAAGCAACCACACTTTTTGAAGGGCCAAATACCGAGACCTGGAGCACTACGTGCCACAAACGCAGGTTTTTAATTCGAAGTTGTCTTTCTCCAGGCCATCCAAGGCTATAGAAGTCAGTCTTTCCTGCTATTTACCCATAGCTGGAGGGAAAAGAAGAGGATTAATACCTTTCCCAAGGGTATTAGCACGTAAGTGAATGTAACGGATTCGACTGGAATTCGAACTCTGCTCTCCGATTCCTCAATACTCTACCGTGCCTCTTATAGGAGGCATATATATATATATATATATATATATATATATATATATATTATATATATGCCCATTAAGGAATTGTATTCCTCAACATTCAAAATTCGTAAATAATTATATAGGCCACACTACAACATGTTTGAGACGCAGACTAACTCTACACCTTTCTGACCATAGCTCAATTAGATCTCATTTAAATATTCATGGAGACCTACCGGACACTATTCGGAACATACTTGTCGACAACACTAATATAATAGCATCATAGACATGCACAAAAAGGCTAAAAATGATGGAAGCCTTATTAATACAAACAAACAAACCAACACTTAATATTAAATTTGAACATGGACATAATATCTTGACCATGCTTTGATACAAAATTTTTTTTTTATAAAAACATACAAACTATTTCTAATTTTAACAGTTAAAATATAATACTTGAAAATGGCTAAATGTATTGCCGAAAGCGCTCGGATAAAAAGAACATTCGGACAGCTTTTATAAATTTATCATCCGAAAAGAAACAAATTATTAGATCGCATGAGAAATTGTATAAAAAAACTAAATAAAATCATTTGTCTGTCATTTTTAATGAAATGTGCACGAAAGAGATTGCTGCCTAAATACACAAATATATATATATATATATATATATATATATATAAAGAGCTCGAACCCTTGAAAGTTAGCCACGCTTATTAATGTAGTTTCATTACCCAAGCAAAATATATCAATTCACGATGATGAAATGCCAGACACCCACGTTTGACCTGAATAAAGTTCCATATATTGTCAGTTTAACAACTACAGTAGACTATTATTCGACGACTTGAAGCTAATTTAAAGATATCTCATGTCAGAATCCTCACGATTTGTGCTGGTGTAAGATACTGAAACATATCTAGTTATACCACCCCAACTGACTTGAACGTAGATAAGCCACCTTAAGTACTGGATAGATAAGACATTTTTTTTCGTAGAAAGTGCGTTGGGGTGGTGATCAGAATCTGACAGGTTAAAAACGGCAATGTTTGAATATGAGCAAGTAGTGGAGATTGGCGTAATCTTAATGTAAGTTACGCAGACGACAGTGTCGTTGGTTGACGCGGAAAGAAAGCGAGAGAACCCCATAGAGAGGGTAGTAGAAGAAAGTTTGTGTTTTCTTTTCTGTAACCGAGGATTGAAAAGACAGCAACGAGATTCGAACACGCAATGGAAGCATTGCAAGCGAGATGCTGAGAAACGGGAATATTTTGTTAGAATCAAAGAGAAGCTTACTGGATTTGTACGTGGTACCAATCCTCTCATATGGCATATATATATATATATATATATATATATATATATCTCGTGTGTGCGTGTCAAAGAGAGAAAGAAAAAATTCATATCTGAAATTGAAATCTTGTTAAAAATCATCGCCGGAGATTGAATTTAGGCATTCGCTTATCGAATAGAAATTAAAGCAGAATAAGAAACAATGACAAGTATGAGAGCGAGGCGGGGGCGGAATAAATCATCAGAATTTTCGTCCCTTAAGAAAAAAAAAAAAAAAGATTAAAAAGGAGAGGAAAATACAGTGACGGCATTTATTTAATAAAAAAGGAAAAAAAAAGGAACGAAATGACTGTTTCCAGCTGCAAATCAAAAGCCACCCTCGATTAAGCACTAGACATGAAAGGCGAAAATGAAAGTCAATGCATTCAAAAGAAAAAAGAAATTGCAAGATTTAGTATGAAAATAAAGCATGATACGAGACAATAAGGACAAGACAAGAACAACCATTTTCACATTAAATTTTATCGATAATTTTTTTTTTGCGGGAAAATCACAAAACACAAGCAACACGAACTTCAAGAGACAAATTTTTCTCGCTTAAAAATTTAAATTACTCCAAATCAGTTTTAATTTGTAGGTTCCTTCTACAATGCATTTTATAGAACCTTCCATTAATGAAGAACGCCATATATATATATATATATATATATATATATATGAATAATTAATTTATTTCCAATCCGACATTTATATTACTTCAAACGTTAATAAATAAGAAATGTACACTATAGTAACGTTTGTATTGTATTATATATATATATATATATATTGGAAATAAATTAATTTATCATATATATATATATATAGCGTTCTTCATTAATGGAAGGTTCTATAACATGCATTGTAGAAGGAACCTACAATATATATATATCAAACATGTAGTGTTGAATGTTAAAGACAACATAGTCTTGCATATTTTCTTTTGAATTTTCTCTAATGAGACTTTTTATTTGAAAATAGTTTCGAAATATGTATTGTCCATACGATGACCTAGCGCTTTCGAACATCATTGTTCATCTTCAGGGTCAATATTTTAGTCAAAATTTTTTAAACAAACATTTGCCAATTATCTTGTAGCGTAATAATTTTGACTAAAATATTGACCCTGAAGATGAACAATGATGTTCGAAAGCGCTAGGTCATCGTATGGACAATACATATTTCGAAACTATTTTCAAATAAAAAGTCTCATTAGAGAATATGAGAAAATTCAAAAGAAAATATGCAAGACTAGGTTGTCTTTTAACATTCAATACTACATGTTTGAAAGAAAAGTTGCTGCCAAATTACACACACATATATATATATATATATTATATATATATATATATATGGGCACCACGAGGCGGTATAATGGTTAGCAAGCTTGTCTCGCTAGAACAATTACAATTGTTCAGCGAGTTTGATCCTCACTGGGTGCCCCATACTTTCGGCCTTGTGCCACATCTGAGCTACGCTTGAAAAATCACTATAAACTGCCACATTAATAGAAAACGCGCGGTAGCTGAGAGAATTGGTGTTTCAATTATTCTGCAGCCTACATCGCTCTACATTTTCGTTTATATTCTACCATCTTTCAAAAGGTTGAGTTTTTGGAAATTATATTAAGTTACAAGGGAAGTAGATATTTACGGACGGTGTTCGTATCGGATAATAAGCACATAAAAATGGCCCTCACCCACACTGTATTCCGGTTGGCGTACCTTCAATTTTTTGTACTCCCCTAAATTATTATCGTGGTACTTGCTATTCAATTGCAACTGAACCAGTTTTCGCTATTTCGAACATCCTGATGTATTCGCTGCGTAACGAGGCAAATAGCAAAACTTGCTATAATTAATTTCATCTCGATCTTTGCTCCATTTTTTTTCTTAAGAAATCATTGACTAATTTTACTTTTCTTTTTTATTTACCGGTTTGACTTCAAGGTGTAAACTTTTTTTCTAAACATTTTATTTTTTGGTATATATAATATATCTAGCCACGCACGAAAAATAATAGTGAAAAATTCCGTTATTTTTAATGGTGAAACGAAATCAGAAATTGTCTGGTTTTACCAAATGGCGGAGTCATGAGTTTAGATGTGTCTCAAGAGAAAACGTTTTTAGATAACGCATGCTTATACAGTGTAACCCGAATATAAGAGAGTTGTCGGGACCGGAGAAGAAGTATCTTATATCCGGGTTTGGTCTATTATATATACATTAATACAGGCTCTAATTTGGGACCAGAGAAAATCTCTCTTATATCCGGGTTACACTGTATTATCGTCTGCCTTTAAGAATTCTAAAGCTGGTCACAAAATAAGTTTATCTTATTTCACTTAAGCCAACGTTTTCAAAACTGGTAAAAAATGGCTACGGAGAACATTTATGTATTTGCTGAAAATATTTCATTAACGTTGCCAGAATCTTCTCGCTTCCATATTCATGTGTTAAAATTTTCCTTATGAACGTGGCTACACCAACATTTTATGGGCATATCACAGCCGTACGGACATAGAAGAAAATGCGAAAGGCCGGAGGGGTTGCAGATCATGGATCACTCTACTCTTTGCTGTGTATGTCGATAGACACTCGACGCAGTTAAATCTCATTTGCCTTTGCCAAACCAATCGGATGTACATAAAAGACCCGGAGAACTATTTTCTACTTCAAAGATATCGTAGATATCAGGAAGAACGAAGCAGTACCGACGACACAAACACAGTAGGAAAGCCAGAAACGGTTGCGTTATTTAGAGAGGAGTTCTGACAGAGGGAAGGTTTCATTGTCCAAGTATGAGAGTACAAGGAGAAAAATTTGAGGAGATGGGGGGGAGGGACAAAGAAAAACTGTCGGGCCATGGATCTAGGCTAAGATTTTCTCATTCTTAAAAATGTAAATAACGTTATGCTTTAGGTAGAAGGCCAAGTCACCGAAACTGTATCTAGGAGAAGGAGACTCTCCACAAAAAGGGAGGGCGAAAATAAAGGGGGAAGGGGGAGAATAGAAAAGTTAAAAGAAGAGAAAAAAGGGAAGAGAAAAAAGAGAAAAGGGGAAGAAGAGAAAAAAGGTGGGAAAAGAGGGAAAGAGATAAAGAGAGGGAGGGAAGGCAAAAAAGCAAAAAAGCAAAAAAAAAAGGGCAAAAAGACAAGAGAAAATGGCAGAAAAAAAAACAACACAAAGGGAAAAAGTTGAGAACAAAAAGTGAGGAAGAAAGAATGAATATATTTAATGAAATTTAGAGTTATTAGATAAAAATGTTAAAGGAAAAAAACAATGGATTGTGTTTGAAAACTCGACATTGTTAAAAATATTTTCTGTGGTGATATTTTTATGTCATGCCTCAAATTTGAAAAATAATTTTAAAATGTCAAAAAGCTAACAATCCAGCAAATTGAGAAGCGGTTTTTTTTTCCTTTTTCTTCCCAAAAGGATTAATACAATCAAGTAGACAATCAACAATTACCCAAAATTCAAGGCCAAAATATGATGAACGCTTTCAATAATAAACATTTTACGTTTCCGAAAGAAAAAAAAGAAAGAAAAAAAACCGTTTCCCCATCCTAGAAAGCAGCTCGCTGGTACGGTTAATGCAAAAATTGCTGGAACGTTTCTTAATATTGCAGACTGAGTAACACAAGAGAGAAGAAAAAAAAAACAACAGCTAGAAATCGTAGATATCCCGATAAAAGAAAATAATGTCTAGTGTATGGTAGTGGGTACGTACTCAACAACAAAATCTGCTCCTACTCTTTATTCCTGGCGTCTACGCCTGCTGGTCTGGTGTTCCTGTTGTACATCTCGTGATGCATGACAAAATCCAGAG
>OZ038511.1:81497502-81520002 GCA_964036315.1 Acanthosepion esculentum | reverse complement strand
GAAAGTCCCTAAAACAATACACCCGCACGTCGACATTAATTATACATATAAAAATTTAGTCTCATATCTTTCCCACGACGAAAACGTTATATTAAAGATTATGTAAATCATATTTTAGTAAAACGAATCAAATGGATTGCAGTATCGATTTCTCGTTGAACGATTTTTATACAGATAGTTTTCCATTATTCGTAGATTTTATTATATGCGGTTAACCTAACTGCCGTGGATAACGAGGTACCGCACATGAATTCGAAAGCCATTGAAAGTGATTTCCTATCTGAATTTTGCATAGTTGTGGCCTCAGAGACGAAACTGCATATCCGCTTTTTACGATAAAAGAAATGTTAAAATAATTTATTAGAATTTTTGCTAATTGCAGTGAACTTGAATTAAATTTTAAATAATGGCGTTTCCCCCCATCCACTTCTCCTGGATGTCTTCCGCTCCACTGAAACATTCCAATTTGCACGAGCTAAATTATCGTTTTGAAAAACGAAACAAAATTTTGCTGAAGTTTAAACAAAAGAATAATGCTGATTAGTGCATTTCATATATATATATATATATATATATATATATATATTTGAAATACTTTTCTTGGAGCAGATCCGTTTCGTCTTTAAAAAGTGAAAACCCTTAAAACATACAAAAATACATTTGGTAAATTTAATTAAATTTAATATTCAGGAGTAAACGAAAAACAAAATAAATAAAAGTCGAAGAGAAATTAAAACGAGAGGAAATATACATGACCGCATATGTTTATTATGGTAGATCCGTTTGTACAAAAAGATCTGTTTGGAATGTGGATTTAAATGCAACTTGGATATCGAAGATAGCCACATATAAAAATCGTATATAATGCCTATCAGCGTAAGTATACAATTACCGAACCACGGGGACGCTTTTATAGTCGTGCATTATAGCGCCACCATCTACACTACAGTAAGAGCTGATACATTATATACAATGCTATTTTAGGGTGATTTTATAATCGTCACTTAGAAGGAAGAAGGCCGAAAGTATTCAGCTGTGATCAAGCTTGTTAACCCATACATTACGTGGGAGTACCCGACAATGCTATTTTATGATTTATAGCTAAAAATTAAATTGCGATTGTATCTGCGAAGCGAACTGACCAGAGACGTGTTTGAATGCGAAAAAGAGGCCATTGACATTAGGTGATGTTAAAGGATTTCAAAATACTTCTTCAATTTTTCATTTCATTATTTCATTTTAATTATTCCTTATCAATGTACAGACATTTATTTGTGTGCGTGTATATATATATATATATATATATATATATATATATATATATATATATATATATATATAGCTTTTGTGAATGACGGAATGCATTTTTTTTTTAAAAAGGGAACTTTTTCGGCCAACATTTCAGAAATAATCGGTGGAACGACAATAATGAAAATGGGGAAACTGAAAAAAGGTAGACACGGAGTGGAGCTAAATAAGGAGCCACCAACTCAAATATATCACTAAAAACAAAATCGGTGTAAATTGTTCCATCATTTTCAATCCCATATTTAAATTCTGTGATATATATATATAAAGAAAATGGATTAAATCCGGAATATTTTGAATTCATTTGCTTAAACGTTATTTTGAATGGAAACTCATATTTGAGTGGATCTGTTTTTATTTATTTATTTAATTATATTAACCAGCCTGAATATTCGAGAAATCTTGTTAGAAAAATATGCAGCTCTCCGGCAGCGTATTTTTCAAACAAGTTTATATTATACGAGTATCCATTAAAAACAACATTAAAACACTCACTATATATATATATATATATATATATATATATATTATATATATATATATATTTGTGGGAGCAAGAGGTGCAGAAACTGCACATTTAGCCAAGCGCGTCCCGCCATTTTGAAGAGGCTTGTGTTTAGGTGTTACTAATTCCTCTTCCGGTTCGACTTTTGTAAGATCTTTTGTAGATACACACTTATGTCATTCTATTAGGATCATTTTAAATCTAACTATATATGTTTTCTATATATATATATATATATATATATATATATAAACAACCCGAACAGAATTGCCAAATATTATTGGAAGTTGTGATTGGGGATCAGAATATAGAATTTTTCTTTTAGAAAAGTGATGACAACTGTGGGGACTCTTTTATTAAGAGGAAAAATAAAGAAGGGGCATGTCATGCAGTAGATGGAGGTACACCGCAAAGAAAAGAGGGAAGGAGAGAGAAAGAAAAGGGATGAGAAGAAGGAGATAGGAGCATTCCGCAAAACACACACTCACACTATATATATATATATATATATATTAACGTTAGGGAATTACATAGTTAGACCTAAGAGATGAGTCATTTCATTGTATGACCAATCTTCCACACTCCCTATCAGTGCAATATATCCAAGATCCCCGCCCTCCAAGCGATAGAGACAGAAAAAAGGCCACCGAAGAAAAGGAAACGGGGGCAAACACCGACTGATGTTGCCGCCTTCCTTTATTGACGCAGACTTTAGGTATGCGACAGAGAAGGCAAAACAAACAAAAAGAAAAAAAAAAGATTCCAAGATTCGGGTCACCCAACGCTTGGCTTTTCACATAAACACGACCATCTCAGACACACACACACACACACACACACACACACACAGGTAAGAACTGTTTACCAAAACATGATTGCGTAAAACTTTAAGCCTATCACCATTTCTCTTATGTTTAGATTTTTAATTAAGATTACCTTTTATATTGAAGTTTTGGAGGTAGGGTTGCTTTTAATTTATTCTTTGAAGTTTTCTAAGCGAAAATATTTTATTAAGTGTGTGCAAAATTATTCATTGTACTTAATTTTTTTTTTTTTAATTGAAACATACTTAAAATCTAGTAACCAGCACCAAGACAAATTCGGGGTTTTCAATGACGCATATATAAAGTTTATTTAACTTTTAATCAGAATAAAATGAATGCCTATTTTTCTTATAATTTCTAAAAAAAAAATCTTTGCACTTCGGATTGTTTTCTGTACCGTGTTACTTTACTACGTGGGCGATCATAGCTCTCCCCAACTTCCGATATCTTAGAAATGTTTTTTTTTTTTACTATCCGCCCCTCCCTATTTTATCATTCATTCACAGAAGTTCATTAACGGAGAAATGAGAAAGTAGAAATGATTCTTTAAGGACGACACGTTTCGCCTTTGTCTGCGAGGTTGACGTCTTAAGGTAGAAATGGAAGCAGATCATTCACCATTTCCGTGTGTCCTCCTTGCCTTCAATATGTCCTGTGGGTGTCAAATTCGCCAAGCCTTTCAACTATTCATAATTTATTCAACTATTTTAATCAAATTTAAAATCCGTGGCTGTATAGCTTCTTTGAACGCCAAACAACCCAGCTTTTAAAACAGCCTCGAGTTCGTTACTTTCTCTGTCCCAGAATTAACTTTTTGCTTAGTGTAGTAATCGTGGCACCTGTTATGAAACGTACGTGGTATTAATTTATCGTTGGTCTCGGAAGTTAATCTCTTCATGAGCCTAAATGTTTCACAGTCTAGAATGAAAGGCACAGTAGAGGCTTTCAAAAATATATTTCTGGACGTCGTGTTCTTAACTTCGTCACTGATGAGTGCTACGTGCAACCCAGTACAACCGGCTGCATAGTCATGTCACCGGTGACTAAACTAAATCCCCTCCTCCAGCCAAGGTTTTATGGTTAGGGGATGGTACTAGATCCCAGCAGGATTAAAAACAAGATCTGTCAAAGGAGGGATGAATCTTGTAGTGTCAACGATCAGGATATGGCATCACTGCGTGGAGGGCTTCCGAGACTGAAATAAACAGTGGAGGGTTCCCCCGACGGAATCAACGGGCACTCATCCCCGAGAAAGACGACGCTTCAAGTCGGAGGGCATTAAATGTGATTTGATCTGGATAGAGATGGACTCCGCCAGGTCAACTTGTATAATACACGCTACACATGAAGGAATGTCTCGATTTTCAACCCAACCTTATGGAGGGAAATGATCATTCATACATCTTCATCTATTGAACAGGGGCAGAGTTTTATCCCTGGTTTCCTGGTTACGATTGGGGGTTCCTGTCACTTCTAATGTCTTATTCACTTTCACTCCTACTAACCCATTTCGCCTTAGTGGAGCATATATAATTATTATTAAATGCATAACTTAATGGAAAAGTACCCATTTTAAACCTTCCAGATTTTACACAGTACATTTTTTTTTTTAAATTTCACGGTTTGTAATTCAGAATATATTTTTAGACGTTTTTACCACCTAAACTTTGAGTACCTAGCTAGTATAGAAATTTTAAATTAATAATAATAATAAAATTAAAAAAATACAAAAAACAGGAAAATCACTATTCCATTAAGAACTTATTTAATAGAAAAATTAAAACAAATATTCTGTTACAAAAATAACGTCTTTAAACATCACTTAAAATAATTTACGTGATCACAAAACTATTTTTATATGGGCTAAATAAATAGGATTTTAATATTTTTATATGGGCTAAATAAATAGGATTTTAATATTTTTATATGGGCTAAATAAATAGGATTTTAATATTTTTATATGGGCTAAATAAATAGGATTTTAATATTTTTATATGGGCTAAATAAATAGGATTTTAATATTTTTATATGGGCTAAATAAATAGGATTTTAATATTTTTATATGGGCTAAATAAATAGGATTTTAATATTTTTATATGGGCTAAATAAATAGGATTTTAATATTTTTATATGGGCTAAATAAATAGGATTTTAATATTTTTATATGGGCTAAATAAATAGGATTTTAATATTTTTATATGGGCTAAATAAATAGGATTTTAATATTTTTATATGGGCTAAATAAATAGGATTTTAATATTTTTATATGGGCTAAATAAATAGGATTTTAATATTTTTATATGGGCTAAATAAATAGGATTTTAATATTTTTATATGGGCTAAATAAATAGGATTTTAATATTTTTATATGGGCTAAATAAATAGGATTTTAATATTTTTATATGGGCTAAATAAATAGGATTTTAATATTTTTATATGGGCTAAATAAATAGGATTTTAATATTTTTATATGGGCTAAATAAATAGGATTTTAATATTTTTATATGGGCTAAATAAATAGGATTTTAATATTTTTATATGGGCTAAATAAATAGGATTTTAATATTTTTATATGGGCTAAATAAATAGGATTTGAAAAACTCAATTCACAAAATCTGCCGATGATTTAACACCCATGAAACACCAAGTACGGACTGGAAAAAAGATAAGTGAACTATTTTAATTATAAATAACTTATTGCTCTATCTTTTGATATTGAAGTCAGACTGCATTCCCTTGAATGTCTTGTTTCCCGGAAATATCCTAGTCGTTCATAGTTTTGGTAAATCGGAATTATCATTATTGTTCTTACGTGTGGTGTTGAAAAGTTCTCAGTCTATCCAAGTGGGCATTCCAAAGATTTTATGTTTAGGCAGGGATCTTACCAGTACCATCTCCTGTGTGTTCATCAAACCTAGGCACCTTTCATGATAAAACTGTAGGTTATAAAATGTCTTGCAGCAAATAAATAAATAAATAAATAAACTGAACTGGAATATGTATTATGGAATTGGATTTCTGCTTACATTGAAGAAATCGAGTGTAACAACACACAAAGATAGAAAGATAGATAGATCACGAAATGAACTCCCAGAAATGCAGGAACAAAATTTAAGCACGTATGCATATTTTCGATTTTAGCGTTTACGCTGTGTAATGTATGCGTCTGTGCGAGAGGGCCTGTGTGTGCGCGTAAACATTCCATTGTTTTAGACTATTTCATAGAAATTCCTTCCTCCTTCCCCAGTTTTCCTTTCTCTGTAATTCGTTCCTCTCCAGGTAAGTTCTCCAAGTGCACCTTGTGCAGTAACCATGGTGATCATTACGTCAATATCTCGTTGGCAAGACAACCAGATTTTTTTTTTCCTTTTCTTCAATGAACAACTTCTTTAAGAACACAAAACGTGTTTTTTTTTTTTTTAAAAATTTTAAAAAAATTCTTCATCTTTGCATTTCTGAACGCTATTTATTGACTCGAAAATAAATCGTCACAGAAAAATGGATAAGTTCCGATTCCATGTCGTTCTTTGGTGTGGGGGGGGGGATGGTTTACGAAGCTATCTCGGCTTTCAGGTCGCTTCGCCAACAGCAAGATCATCAAAATTGTAAAATCTAAACTTTTTTTCCCCCCGCATTTAAAAATAAATAAAATAAATTTATTAGAAAATGTATTCACTTTGAATAAAGGAGGAATCATTTAAAAAACAAAAAAAAAAAAAAAAAAAAAAAAAAAAAAAAAAACGTGGGGGCATACAAAAGTCTCATAGATTTTTCCTATTACCCAGAGGTTGTTGCAAGACAAAAAGGCAAATTAGCACTTTCGACAGATATCTATTTAAATTTCACTCAAATATATTTTTAGTTATTTCATTCCATACAAGGTAATAAAAAAAATAAGAGAAAAAGATAAACAAGTTGAGAGGACCATTTAAAACAAGAATTAAGAAAACAGATAACGATTGACCTTGCATTTAAATTTTTGAAGACCAAATTTGATTGGAATGCAAAAGTCCGCAAGAGAGAGTCACGATTGCATCTAACCATCTAAGTTGTAAAATAATGGGACCCAGCTGCCAATCTAATACTCCGCTTAAATTCAAGTCGAGGTGCCAAAAAAAAAAAAAAAAGAAAAAAAAAAAGGAAAGCTTATTGTGGATTAATACAATGAGACTTAGAAATATTTCCACAAAATTATAAAAGAAAGAGGGGGGGTAGAAGGAGTGTGGAAAGAAGAGAACGGCTAATTTATACACCTACCACTGACGGATTTTTATTTTTGTTTGTTTTATTCATCATAGAGTTTTCTTTTTCTATTCATCAAAATCTGCGGCAGTTTAACTGGAAACTTTCATAAAATTGTGCTTCCATCATTTAGAATCTGACTTTTCAATTCAATTCGACTCAAAGAATCCAAATAATTTAAGGACTGTTTAACTCCGGAGCAAAAGAGAAAAAAAAAAACTTTTTAAAATTTAATGTTGATGACATTTCAAGGGTTTCTCATTAAAACTTAAACATTGCCATCTGAGCTTCCGCTCTTGAGGCACAAGTGACCAAACACTTAATAAAAGAGGAGGTCATTTTATTAGCAGACGATAGAGTCAGGAGCCAGAAGAAAAAAAAAAGAAGAGAGACAAAATTTAAAGTTTCGCCACTAAACGAAAAAAATAATAAAAAAAACAAGCAAAAATGCACAAATTAGACGACAAATATTACAACATGAAAATAGCATGCACCCGCCATAACCATGTACTTACCCCTCGGCAGAAACAAAGACAATTATTGCAGACGATACCGAACGAAAAAAATGGGAAGTGAAAAAGATATATAAAAGAGAGAGAAAAGGAAAAAAAAAAGGAGAGAGAGAAAAGGAAAAAAAAAAGGAGAGAGAGAAAAGGAAAAAAAAAGGAGAGAGAGAAAAGGAAAAAAAAAAGGAGAGAGAGAAAAGGAAAAAAAAAAGGAGAGAGAGAAAAGGAAAAAAAAAAGGAGAGAGAGAAAAGGAAAAAAAAAAGGAGAGAGAGAAAAGGAAAAAAAAAAGGAGAGAGAGAAAAGGAAAAAAAAAGGAGAGAGAGAAAAGGAAAAAAAAAAGGAGAGAGAGAAAAGGAAAAAAAAAAGGAGAGAGAGAAAAGGAAAAAAAAAAGGAGAGAGAGAAAAGGAAAAAAAAAAGGAGAGAGAGAAAAGGAAAAAAAAAGGAGAGAGAGAAAAGGAAAAAAAAAGGAGAGAGAGAAAAGGAAAAAAAAAAGGAGAGAGAGAAAAGGAAAAAAAAAGGAGAGAGAGAAAAGGAAAAAAAAAAGGAGAGAGAGAAAAGGAAAAAAAAAAGGAGAGAGAGAAAAGGAAAAAAAAAGGAGAGAGAGAAAAGGAAAAAAAAAAGGAGAGAGAGAAAAGGAAAAAAAAAAGGAGAGAGAGAAAAGGAAAAAAAAAAGGAGAGAGAGAAAAGGGAAAAAAAAGGAGAGAGAGAAAAGGGAAAAAAAAAGGAGAGAGAGAAAAGGAAAAAAAAAGGAGAGAGAGAAAAGGAAAAAAAAAAGGAGAGAGAGAAAAGGAAAAAAAAAAGGAGAGAGAGAAAAGGAAAAAAAAAAGGAGAGAGAGAAAAGGAAAAAAAAAGGAGAGAGAGAAAAGGAAAAAAAAAAGGAGAGAGAGAAAAGGAAAAAAAAAAGGAGAGAGAGAAAAGGAAAAAAAAAGGAGAGAGAGAAAAGGAAAAAAAAAGGAGAGAGAGAAAAAAGGAGAGAGAGAGAGAGAAAAGGAAAAAAAGGAAAGAGAGAAAGAAAAGGAAAAAAAAGGAAAGAGAGAAAAGGAAAAACCCGCCTTTTTCTTCACGACTTTATTCTTGATATATAATTGTAATGTAAAATCGCTCGTCATTTCTCGCAACTGATACAAATTGTATGCGGATGAAGAGAGAAAAAAAAAGGAAAAGAAAGAAAAAAACGAAACTTATGGGTGCGAAAATCGTGTAGAAAGATGACCTACATACTTGATGATACTGTTGTTTATTGGTAGGATTTGCAGAAAGTAATGGCCATGATGTGTAGGAAGACATTAAGCTCTCAATTCCGAGAAGGCAATCTGAAACACACACACATTATATATGCATATATATATATATATATATATATATATATATATATATATATATATATATGGTTCACCCTGTACAAGTCCAAGGGACCACTAGAGGTAATTTTTGCAGATAGGAGAGTAAGATAACTGTTAATCAGAGACTTGATCGAGGAAACATCCTCTTGGGAGTAGGTTAGACAGCAGTGATTCGCAGGAAAAATGCTATTCGAGTGGAACTTACTTTCCCCCAAGAATGTGGTTGGTTCGCTACAAAGTGGCACAGCGGAAACGAGAAATGTCGTTCGTCCGAGGACTTCCCATGAAAGTAGCAATAGAGCAGTGAGAGGCTTGCCGAATCCAGCCTGCGTGAGAGAGGTTGGAAAATAACTTGTCACCCACAAGGACTCGTAGAGTCTTTTGTATTCTGTCGAAACTGGAAAGACGTGACTGGGTATCTCCTCCCCAAATATGGCAACAGTCGTCCATTTTAGGCCTGATCTGGCATTTGTGAACGTAGACGATAGCATGAGGAGTCAGGTACTTGCTAGAGCGATACAGGGAGCCGACCAGTTTTCCTGCATCTTTAACAGCAGATCGAGAGAGAATATATATATATATATATACATATATATATATATATATATATATATATATATATATATATATATATATATATATATATATATATATGTTAGATAAATGAAATAACTAGATATTAACAACCGCATGCTGGCGTACATACGCTGGTAAACCAAAAATAATTACCAAATTTTGCCAAGAGGTGTAGACAGTAGTGTTTGATGTGGTTAGACAGAGCTAAGATATATATATATATATATATATATATATATATATATATCTATATATTATACACACACAGACAGACAGACAGACAGACAGACAGAGCTATGAATTGAGCCCTCTCGATCACTGGCGTGTTTATTCAAAGAAAGTTCTCCACTACCTTAACCGGGTATTGAACTCTCACTCTTTGGGAAAAATGAACAGGAGATAACTGATAACAGACATCCATTAAACATGGCACGTGAAACTAGAACAATCTACCCCAGTGAGCGAAATAAAGGGTTCAGTTCGACATTCCAACCACCTGAAAAAGGCCGGAGTGTACAACGGCCGAAACGTTGTAACAAATATGGCGACAAAGATGAGGACAATAGTCCGAATAATGTAAATAATGTACATAATACCTCATCTCAGAAATATAGTCAAAAAACAGACTATTCTTTGAACATTTATTTTCAAACAACAAAATAAAAAATATGTGTTCGTGTATCACAGTTTGTAAAGCATTAGTTTTCGTTAAGTGTAAATAAAAATTATAATTTGTTCCTAGTGTCACCTGAAGAGAAGGCACGGTGGCGTAATGGATAGCGGCTCGGATTGAGGAATTGGAGAGGAGTTCGAATTCCAGTCGAATCCATTACATTCACTTACGTGCTAATACCCTTGAGAAAGTTATTCTAGGTAACTAGAAGGACAGACTGGGTTCTAGAGTGTTGGATGGAAATTGGTCTACCACATTAAAAAATGGCAACCTACTGCGGGAAAAAAATCTGCCTCGTGAAATCGTAAAAGCTCTGTTTAAAAAGGACAAAAATCAAGGTTCGGAACGAATTACGTGAAGAATTTTCGTTAGTCATGTATCGAAAGATACATGATCGACCAAGAAAGATAGACATAACTGACTAAATGTCACCTACCGCCCCATATCCATCTAGAGCAGGGGTGGCCAAACTTTTTAGTACAAGGGCCGCATTCTAAAAATTTATAGTTTTACTGGGCCGCATAGTATATATGAACCAAAATAATTGATATTTAAAATTGGCAAAATAAAGGGCTTTTAAAGGAAAAATATAGTTTTAATAAATAACATTTAAAAGTACCATGTAAGTAGAAAAACTTATTTATTTGAAAGAAAAAGTAACTGTTTGAAGAAATAAGAAAGAATGGGCATGTTAATATTGAATAAAAAATCTGTTTGTGCTTGGCGGGCCGTAGTTTGCCCACCACTGATCTAGAGTGACAGGCTCCTCAAGATTTACTTTCCTCAAAATGCTACGCATCAATTAATACCTATCGAAACATGTAGGGGTGTGAAGTTGGTCAGGTGCTCAAATTGCATAGTGACCCTACGACCACAGATGGTCAAGTAATTGCTGATGATACCGTTGTTTAATAAAAAAAACTTTTCTCACCCTCTACCACTGGAATATTTCACTACCCTAAAAGAAAAAAAAAAAAGGTACCACCCACTTTGTAAACCCCAAAATTATGTGATTTTTTTTTTTAATTTTTCACTGAGCATCGCTTCCCTTTTTATCATCCTATGTGAACTGCAAGTTTAACTTCCGTGAATTTATACTTCCGGATCCGGTAGGTGTGGTTATTTTAGCATCCGGAGAAAGAAAACAGAGTACTTTTTATGATTATCGACGTCTTGACAGGCGATTTATTAAGTAGAAACGGCTGATATGTGCACATAACATGTCCGACGTAAACCGGCAAGAGACTAGCGATTACTTTCTTCCTTACATCTGTAAGGAAAGAAAAACACTAAATAAAAGGGATTCTGACGTACAAGGTGATTGCAATTATGTGTTCACAAATGCGTATGCGTCCCACCAATTGAAAGTTCAGTAAACCAAACAAACAACTAGAATGAGAGAAAGAAAAAAAAACCTTGGGTGGGGTCGCTTGAGACGTTACGAGGTTGGAGGACTGTATATCAAATAACAGGTTCTTTTACTTATCTCAATAGCTTGCACATGACAGTGTACACAAATAAAGCCGGGGCAGTGCACGTGAAATCGTAAAAGCTGTGTTTAAAAAGGACAAAAAACAAGGTTCGGAACGAATTACGTGAAGAATTTTCGTCTTGATGCAATGGACTTATAGAATGGATTTTGATAAAGCCTTAACCACACGATTCGTCGAAATGAAAAAAAAATTCACATAATATAAACCTTACATTGATTGGTCGATAGATTGTTTTTGTTTAGCGGTACATCAACACCTCTATGGGTTATTTAATGCCGAAATCTAAGTATTTTAGATGCAGTTTTATTTTTTTTGATTAAGTAATATTTTTACTGATACAGGTCTTACTGATTAACCTATAACTGGGGGACAAGAGGTGGATTCTTACCATTATCAATGATATTTGCGCGTAAGTGAATAGCGATCGTAAAACGCAGGTGGAAGCGAATGACTTTGTGCAGGCAGGTAAATTTAACCGCATTCTAAAGCCAGAAAAAAATGGAATTGCGACACCTTCAGAAGATAAGTATTCACAGAACAGAGGGAAAAAAATAACATTTAATAACGCAAACACAGCAATAAATTAATTTTAAAAGATTAATTGATTTGCCTGCTACAACGATAATGCTTCTAAGACGCTAAGGGCAACCGAGTCAAAGAGAATGAAAAGGCGTTAGAAGGTACTGGAAACCCAAACAGGAAACAAGAGACCGGAGAGGAGTGTGAAGTGAGCGATAGACGCACCCATCTCCTCCTGTTGAGTTGAGTGTCAGTCAATTAGGCATTTATGTGTCACCCGTGATACACGCTTAGACGATCATGTATCTTTCGATACATGACTGACGAGGTAGATTTTTATCCCGCAGTAGACCAGTTGCCATCGCTGGAGAAGAGGATTCATACCTTTCACAAGGGTATTAGCACGTAAGTGAATGTAATGGATTCGACTGGAATTCGAACTCGGCTCTCCGATTCCTCAATCCCAGCCGCTATCCATTACACCTCCGGGAAAATCTAGAAAAGGATTCATACCTTTCCCAGGGGTATTAGCACGTAACTGAATGTAATGGATTTGACTGGAGATTTCTCAATCGGAGCCGCTATCTATTACGCCACCGTTTCTCAGAGTGTGTAGAAACACAAAAATCAAAACGAACAAAAAGAAACATCTCTGGATTCCAGATCTACCCCTCAACGTAATTTCCTTTCAATTTTAACTTCAGTCAGCATGGCTGATGCCAACCTCCAGGAGTGCTACTCATTGCACCTTCTCAGGCTAATGTTTGACAAAGTGTAAATATTATTTTAAACCTATTGCTAAGTCTGCTGTTAGGAATGTTGGTTCAGTGTGTCGAGCTAGACACTTTTTCTCACTAGAATATCTTAAATATTTATAGGTCTACCATTTGAGTATTGTTGGTATTTTTGGACTAGCGCTCCTGGTATATATTTAGAGATTCTTGATTAAAAAATCCGAAGAATATGCAATATTATTGGTCCTGACCTGTCATCTTGGCTTCAGTCACTTTGCCGTTACCGTAGCATAGTACCTCTGTAACTTTCCTATAAATACTTTCGAGTTGATGTGCTAGACAATTTATCTCGTCAGAAACTATCTTTCACATTTAGAAAGATAACAGTTACTATGTATAAAATATTTATTTAAATAAAACTAACGCGAAAAAGACTAATGATTGCGCCAGAAAAAAAAAAGCTTAATCTCCAATTGCTATCATTTTCTTAAATGTCCATGATTGTACTTAAAATAGAACGCATATCATTACTTTTCGTCCCGACATCTACAATAAAACGAGCGGAAATTCGTATTAAAGTGAATAAATATATTCATATGTAAAGTATCTCACCCGTTGCCACTGAACTACACACAGAAACCAATGTCCGATCGCCGTGAGTATTTAACTGGTCGGTTTATTTCTAAATAGGGAAAGGAAGACACGAGAAGGAACAACGATCGCAGAAAAGGAAAAATAACGCGAAAGTGGGGCTAGGGAGAGAGCCCATTAACACTTCCACCGGGGACGCGTGTTTATTCTATTGAAATAATCAACTCATGGATTGTCTTTCACTCAGACACCACAACAACAAAAAGAAAGAAAGAAAAAAAACTTCATTATTCTAAATTCCGCCATTTTTTTTTCTTTTTCCTCAGAGCGATTCCTTTCTTTCTTTCACCCTAAATTCATGTCCTTTGTTAACTGACTCAGATTATCTTAGTGGGCAAATTAAGAGAATATTACGTTAGGGAGTCTTTGGCTGGGAGATAGGAAATTGACCGGAGGGGTTGAAAGGAGGAGAAGAAGAAAAAAAAGTGAAGTTAGTAATGGGAGAAAGAAGGTACTGACTCTAGTAGGTCAATGTCCCCCGTGTGTGAGAATGTACATGGTGACAGTAAATAAACCTATGACTAAAACCACGACCATTATCTTTGTGACACAGTCGACTAAGCCGTAAGCAAGAAGACATGATAAATGCAGCAGGTGAGGAATGGAGAACAAGATATTGATGAGGACTTAAGAGAGACGTCGGTCGAAGGGGCGTAATCTCAGTTTTAAGAAATCATGATCTCTTTGCATTCATCTAAATCTACTGATGATGAAATGGCCTTAAAAACGACAAAGAGCGACTAAAATTGAGGAGGAGAAAAAAAAGGGACACGTGATTAAATTAGTGGGGAGGGAGAAAAGGGGCAGAAGCGACTAAAGAGGGGGAGATGACTGAGGACAACTTTGGGGGGTGGGTACTAAAGTGAAGGGGATCAAGCTACGAAAATATAACGGGAAGAATATAATCCACGCTCACAGCACCCGGTATTCTCAAGCGGTCACCCAACTAGGTACTGGCCAGGCTCAACGTTGCTCAACTTCGGTGATCGTAGGGAACCGGTGTTTCAACGCTATACAGCAGTAAGCACAATATATTCAAAGAAAATAGACAATGCTGGAGGGGGGTTCCAAGAAAGAGGAAGAACAACCCAGAATACAGGTGGAAAGAAGTGTGCGGGGAAAAGGAGTTAGTGTGGGGTGGGGGGGAGAAGTGAGTGTGTGTCGGGGGGGAGAGAGAGAAGCGAGTGAGTGTGTCGGGGGGGAGAGAGAGAAGCGAGTGAGTGTGTCGGGGGGGAGAGAGAGAAGCGAGTGAGTGTGTCGGGGGGGAGAGAGAGAAGCGAGTGAGTGTGTCGGGGGGGAGAGAGAGAAGCGAGTGAGTGTGTCGGGGGGGAGAGAGAGAAGCGAGTGAGTGTGTCGGGGGGGAGAGAGAGAAGCGAGTGAGTGTGTCGGGGGGGAGAGAGAGAAGCGAGTGAGTGTGTCGGGGGGGAGAGAGAGAAGCGAGTGAGTGTGTCGGGGGGGAGAGAGAGAAGCGAGTGAGTGTGTCGGGGGGGAGAGAGAGAAGCGAGTGAGTGTGTCGGGGGGGAGAGAGAGAAGCGAGTGAGTGTGTCGGGGGGGAGAGAGAGAAGCGAGTGAGTGTGTCGGGGGGGAGAGAGAGAAGCGAGTGAGTGTGTCGGGGGGGAGAGAGAGAAGCGAGTGAGTGTGTCGGGGGGGAGAGAGAGAAGCGAGTGAGTGTGTCGGGGGGGAGAGAGAGAAGCGAGTGAGTGTGTCGGGGGGGAGAGAGAGAAGCGAGTGAGTGTGTCGGGGGGGAGAGAGAGAAGCGAGTGAGTGTGTCGGGGGGGAGAGAGAGAAGCGAGTGAGTGTGTCGGGGGGGAGAGAGAGAAGCGAGTGAGTGTGTCGGGGGGGAGAGAGAGAAGCGAGTGAGTGTGTCGGGGGGGAGAGAGAGAAGCGAGTGAGTGTGTCGGGGGGGAGAGAGAGAAGCGAGTGAGTGTGTCGGGGGGGAGAGAGAGAAGCGAGTGAGTGTGTCGGGGGGGAGAGAGAGAAGCGAGTGAGTGTGTCGGGGGGGAGAGAGAGAAGCGAGTGAGTGTGTCGGGGGGGAGAGAGAGAAGCGAGTGAGTGTGTCGGGGGGGAGAGAGAGAAGCGAGTGAGTGTGTCGGGGGGGAGAGAGAGAAGCGAGTGAGTGTGTCGGGGGGGAGAGAGAGAAGCGAGTGAGTGTGTCGGGGGGGCGAGAGAGAAGCGAGTGAGTGTGTCGGGGGGGCGAGAGAGAAGCGAGTGAGTGTGTCGGGGGGGCGAGAGAGAAGCGAGTGAGTGTGTCGGGGGCGAGAGAGAAGCGAGTGAGTGTGTCGGGGGCGAGAGAGAAGCGAGTGAGTGTGTCGGGGGCGAGAGAGAAGCGAGTGAGTGTGTCGGGGGCGAGAGAGAAGCGAGTGAGTGTGTCGGGGGCGAGAGAGAAGCGAGTGAGTGTGTCGGGGGCGAGAGAGAAGCGAGTGAGTGTGTCGGGGGCGAGAGAGAAGCGAGTGAGTGTGTCGGGGGCGAGAGAGAAGCGAGTGAGTGTGTCGGGGGCGAGAGAGAAGCGAGTGAGTGTGTCGGGGGCGAGAGAGAAGCGAGTGAGTGTGTCGGGGGCGAGAGAGAAGCGAGTGAGTGTGTCGGGGGCGAGAGAGAAGCGAGTGAGTGTGTCGGGGGCGAGAGTGTATCGGGGGGTGTCGGGGCGAGAGTGTGGGTCTCAGTCTGTGTTTTATGGCGGTTCACCCCCAATGAAGCAATTAATGAGATTTGGATATCTGGAGAAAAAAAAAAAGAAAAAAAAAATTAAAGAAAGAAAGTGCGTCGCGAGCCGGGAGGGAAATGGATAACATGTAGTTAGAGACTGACCAAAGTGTGTGTGTGTGTGTGTGTGAGAGAGAGTGAGTGAGTGAGAGATGTGGCTGTGGTTTAGTACTGCTGATGAAATCGTTTTTAATCAAGTCCAATAGGCTCCGTACGTCGGAAAAGTCATCACAGCGAGAAAGTGAGAGAATAAGCGGAGGATAGAGTCAAGAAAAGATATTAAAAAGGATCTTTTTCACTTTTTCCTTGGGGTCGGCGAGAGGGTGGAAGTTCTCCCGACATCTAGAATTATGCGCAATGAGACACAATATAAAAAAAAACAAACTAGAAATACGTTTTGACAGACTGACCAACCTACGCACTTGAACCCATATCCGGTAATCAGCAGTCTTTGGCAAATGGATATCCATACCCACTGTCAATGTTGTCAGCTCATATATATATATATATATATATATATATATATATATATATATATATATATATATATATATATATCCCATCTATCTTCCTATCACTCACGCGCTTTTTTTTTTTAATGTCAACCCCTTCCCGGCTTTCAGGAATCCCAGATTACTTTTTTTATTTTATTATCTGTGAATTGCTATGGCTGGTCGGGAAGGAGAGTACCTTTCTGCTGTTTTCAGCACAGTTTGGAATTCAGAGTTGTCCTTCTCCTTGACTGGCGACCACTCATGGCTAGAGAGAGACCAGTCTGCTCTCCTATTTCACCTGAAGAGAGAAGGCATCGATTCATGTCTTCCCAAATTCAAAACAGACGATGTGAAGATTCGAACTAGAAAGGCAAATTTCACTTTCCACGCCGAAAACCGATACGACGCACAGACGTTTTTTTTTTTAAAAAGAAAAAAAAAAGGACGATTAGGTTTACTCGATTGACAATTGTATTAAGTGGCGACCAGTCTCCGACTTCAGACCTTTTTTTGATTCATCTTCACTTAGCCGACACCGACACTGGTGTGTCTTTCCCTCCCCGTAATCTCAAGGGAAGTAAGAAGACTTGAAACATTATCCAATTTACCCGATATGTGTTCAGCTACTTTCATTTTACTTGAGTGTTATATATATATATATATATATATATATATATATATATATATATATATGATGGAAAGTGTGTGTATTGTACATTTTCCTAGATAGATATGAATAAGGACTTTACTGGACAGTTTATATTTAAATATATACTTTTCGGTGCCCAATACAAGTCTAGCAATAACTGGAGTTGGGAATTTTTTCAAATTGCAATTAACGGAGTAGGGGTGGGGGAATAAAATACTAAATTAATAAACGGAGTAGTCTTAATCTATCTCTCTATACATACATATATATATATATATACACACACACACGAATGTCACTGTGTCACCTTTATCCCTAGAGGTCGTAGCCCAACATAGCATACCATTTTGGAATCAGGTCGACTGTGAGCAAATTAAAAACATCCCAGGCCTATAATTCTGAAATTTTGGATTCCCAACTTTTCATTACTGCAATTGTTTTCGGCGATTTTTTTACGTGATATTTTTTTTTAACGATAACTGTTTTATAACTTGGAAATAATCGAAATTAATTGCCAAATTCAGCGAAAGTCACCCATGAAATAAAAATAATTGTTTGTACAGAAAGTAAGGACCTACGTACATCAAACTTGTCTTTAAATTAAGTGGCGTTAGAAGAATTATCGTCGATACTTTTAAAAGGTAAGCTTATATATTATTGCAATACTTAAATGCAGCGATCAATTTTGAGTTCTTCTGTAGTTTATTGTTGCCTATTGCATCTATTCCTCCCTATCTATTGATGAAGGCCCATTCAAGAGCCCTCCGCGGGAGCTACCTTAAAAGCTGCCTAACAGAACAGTTTTTAAGCTAGTGTATGTATATATATATATATATATATATATATATATATATATATATATAATCTACCAAAAGACCTAAAGAAAATAATAAGAGAAAAATTAGCCAAGAAAAACATTCCAATCTCAGAAAGAAAAGTCCAAAACACCTACCCATGCAGTAAATAACAGTCCTCGGCGCCTAGGCTATCCCATGTTTAAAAAAAAGAAAAAGAAAAAAGAAAAACGCAGCGCCAACGTTCAAAGAGGCAAGTCTCAAGTAGCTACATAAGTTTCACGCTCTCGCGACCTTCAGGTGACTAGAACGCTGTGTGTGTGTGTGTGTGTGTGTGTGTGTGTGTGTGTGTGTGTGTGTGTAGGCGCGCGTGATCTGCTGTATACGCTTGATTCATACTTAACAGAAGAAAAAAAAAAGGAAAAAAAAACACTGATGGTATTTAAAAGCTTTATGTATTTATTTCATATACCAGAGAGCAAATTAGGAAATTGTGATTCTAAGGCAGGTGGGGATTATCTTCCCTTTGCAGAGAGGGAGACTGGGGCGAATTTTAATGTTTTAGCGAGGAATTCGAACCGAAGAATGGCAAATTGAAAGCGTTAGAATGTTGTCCATTCTATGACGAGCGTTGCTACAATACATCTTTTGAGTCTGACATTTTTGGGGAGTCTAGGAACGAGATTCTGAATGATAATGCTATTGACAGACCAATTTTTCGAGAAACCCTGATATACAGCCAGGAAAGGAAAAGTGATAACGGTACAAAATGTTGCACTCATTTGACAGAGTCATTGACAGAGAGTAATTTGTTTCTCATTAAATTTGATACAGGATTTCCGATTTATAACTAGTCGGAAGGTTAGCCCAAAACGGATTTGAATAATAATAATAATAATGAACACACAGTGAGGTTGTAGGAGTAAAAAAAATGGCTATGTCAAATTTAAAAAGAAAATTATGTAATTTCTAATTTAAATATTTGCTATTGAAATCAAGATATGTCGATCGAAAGAATGTCTTTTCAATGTTTAGAATGGCATTCTCGAAACGGAGAGAACATTTAACCACGTGACGTCTTTCGACAAATAGAAATAAAAGAGGCTCTATAAATGGTGAACCCAGTTCATGCGAGCCTTAACACTTTGAGCCCTGTGTCCCTAAACAATTTTAACCCTTTTACCTGAGCTCCAGAGTCAAATTTCGCAAAAAAAAAAAAAAAAAAAAAAATAAAATAAAATAAAATTGGTATGTAATGTTTCACGGTAAAACCATTGAGCAAACATGTCAGTAACTTACATCTGTCACCTTCTTCAACATCCTTTGCAAACAATTTTTTTTAAACACTTATTTTTGTACGTACGCTGTTGGGGGGAAAAAATTACACTTAATTGTTCCCCAACATTTGAAAAATCATTTCACCCCAAGTAAGGCAATAAAGCAACTGAGAAGCAAGGGGTTACTGAACGTGAGAGAATATCAGAAAAAGCAAAGGTTATTAAGGAGGGAGAGAGAGAGAGAGAGAGCAATAAAAGAATAGGAATTAATGAAAACAGAGGATAACGATTGATATTGGACTTAAATCTTTGAAGATCAAAGTTGACAGGGAAGCAAGAAGCCGGAAGAGAATTCCACAAGCAAGAAGTGCGAGAGAAGAAATTAATTCAATTAAACTTTCGAACACTTACCAAAATAAATAAGTGATCTGGTGTTAAATATTTTCATAGGCGCAGCATTAAGTAACAACATAATCTTGTGTGATTACAGTATTTGTGTATAATACGCACCCGTAACTTTAGGACATGCAGTTCTGAAGACCAAGGGGGAAAAAAAAAACGAAATAAGGAACTTGCTTGCTTATCTAATATGCACTGACATTTTACAATTTGTAGCAACTAAATTTAAATTTAAACTTATCTGGTTCGTCTCAACTAAAAATAAGAATTTATATGGTTAAAACAATTAAAAAAATATAATTTTACACTAAGCAAGGTGATAATATGACTCAAGGAGTTACTTGGATGGAAAGAGAATGAGAGGACGTTAGAAGGAACCGGAAACCTAATAAGGAAAAAAAAAATGATTAAACCTCTACTCCTGTTCAAAATACCAAGGAGGAGTGTGAGCCGGGCGAACGTATGTCGTTTGTAAAGCAAACACACGAAACGGACATGCTAGCGTGAAAATTCAACAGCGTTTCGGCGAAAATGAAGTCGCGCTACGAAGAAAATAATTAAACATGTTCCAGTGGTTAGGGAATATCCGTTTGTCAAAATGAAATCCTTACCGACTGAAGCCATCTGTGCGAAGTTATTTACGAAAATTGATAAATTACACACACACACACACACACAACGGACAAAAATGAGTAAACGACGGGTTTGGTTTGGTTTATTTTACGGCATATCAACCCCAATGGGTTATTTAATGCCGACATTTTTTATTTCATGGTAATATTTTGTTTTGTCAAAAATCTATTTCTGGTAATATTTTTTTCCCCCTCAAAAATCTATTTCTGGTAATATTTTTTCCCCCTCAAAATTCTATTTCTGGTAATATTTTTTTTTTCAACAATACATATTGCTGGTATGGTAATAGTTTTTTTTCCTTGAAAAAATTATTTCTGGTAATAATTTTTTTACAAAGTATTTCTGGTATTAAAACCTACTTTTAAACTTTAAGGCTTTTTACCTCAGTTTCGGGGTTAACTAGTTGCCCATAGATGGAACCCTAACAGGTGCTTCCACCCCGGGTCAGGGTGGACCGGGGAACACCAGCAATTAAGAGGTGGTTCCACGGTCCTCAAAACCTCCTGATCAGAGGCCTTACTGTTGGACGTAGTTTATCGTCTTACCCAGAACGCGGATGTTAACTAGCATGCAAAAAATAATCGATAGCTGCATTCGTCACAAGTGGAAAAAATTTAAATCTGCATGGCACTTTACTCCAATTGGCTCATTCGCTTGCTTAAACTCAACGTTGATTCCGATTCCGCAGTACTGGGTTGGGTGTGAAAAAGTATTTGTTGTTAACATTCTTTTTTTCATTCGGTTTTTCCAGTTACGAGTCCTTTTTTTTTAAAGCTGGTCGTTTTGTGTTCATTTTGTTTAGTTCTTTTTTCGTAACAGATTTAATGTTTAGTATAGAGCTTAGAAAAAAATTCGCAGTGCGAGATAGGCAATAAGTAAGGCATGTAGCAACATCAGAACGGCAAAGGGCACCCCTTTAAAGACAAGGAAGGGCAAAAATATTTTAAGTGATAGCGATTGCTGTACGAGTCGTACGATTTTTAATCAAACCCGGGCAACGCCGGGCCATGCTGCTCGTAAGAAATATAATTTCGAAAGACTAACACATGAACCCGTAAAAATGTGAACAGCGGAACGAGAACAGTGTATCCCCGTAGATTAAATAAAGGGTTCAGTTCGGATTTCTCTAAAAGCTACCCGGGTCACTATACACCTGATGAAGGATACAACGACCGTAACCTTATAAGATGAAAACAGTAGTTCGAATTTAAATAGTGTAAAAAATGGCAACTCATCTAAAAAAAATTCAGGCGGAAATTATATTTTAGATAGCAAGAGTTCTATTTTTATTTGCGAGTTAATATTAGCAATTGTTTTATTTTTTTGTAATAACGATTTTAAAATAAGTTAAATTTAAGCCATTGCTGGGGGAGAAAACGGACGTCCGATGTGTGCAAAAATAACATAATAGACGAAGATACATCATCAGTTTTGATGGCATCAATAAAATAGTTATAACTGTATTAATATATTCAATAAAATAAAAGCCGAATGCCAAATAATGTTGGAATTTTTAAATTAATCATTAAACATATCTATGGTAAATTAATGTTAACTATTCAGTTGGAAAGCAATTTATTAATTAGTAAAAGTAAGTATAACTACGTTTGGAAAATAGAACCTAAATAGAAAAAAATTGAATAAATTGCAAACACGAGAAAATTTTAATTAAATAATAATAAAAAAAAAAAACGATAAAAATTAATTGAATTTGAATCGATCGAACAGCTTAATTGGTGAGAGTTCGGACTGGCATTTATTTATTTTTTATTTTATTTTTTTTAAAATAACCAATAGTCCAGAGGAACAAAAAGAATAGTGTATGATAAAGAGAGAAACCTTTGCTTGGTATGTGTGTCTGTTCGACTGGCAGTCTAAGTAAATAATGTACACCGAACACACGAACACACCATAAAGGCGAAGTGACATTGCATCAGACCAATCGAGCAAGAAGAAAGATTATTTGCACACACATGACGCCTGCGAAATAGAAGGGGGTGCTGAAAAAAATTCCAGATATCGATTCACTTTCTAAAATCTGGCCAAACACTTTTTTAACCCATTTTGGTCGAACAGTAAGCCATCCATAGCGTAAATCATCATGGCTCTCCACAATTTCCTATCCTTTGTAGCTTTTAGTAAATTTTCTTGCTATCTCCCCAACCTCTTTCCTGCTAA
>OZ038511.1:81472502-81492502 GCA_964036315.1 Acanthosepion esculentum | reverse complement strand
TGGACTTATAGTCCTAGTTTCGTGCTTATCCACCGACATATTTGAAAGTATAGCTCATATCGAGCAATACCCGAAAATAAAACGCGCATCTGCCTGTATATACACGACTCCACTCCGAACACCAACGTTGCTTCTTCGTATACGAAACTTACTTGCATGTCCGATGTTATAGCTTCGTTTCTTTAACACAAACGGAATGCATTTAAAAGTTTGGCTTCCTGGCTTTACAGAGAAGATAAAAAAAAACAATTAACAGCAATTATAAACAAAATTATTTCGCTAGCCCATGAAAAATGTTTGAATATATGTCCGTGAGAAAACTAACAACTTCAAAGAAACAAAATATAACCATAACAGTAAATTTTAGCAATGCTTTTTCACGGTATAGTTTGTTTTATTTTTTCTTCTACACGTCATTAAATAACATTGAATAATATTTTGTAATATAAAACAAGATAAAAAGTCTTTTGTAAATAGATATGTCTATGCCTATAAAAAGGCATCATTAGCCAGAGGTAAGCCGTAGAGGAAAAATACGAAACTTCAAACACAGAATAACCGAACAAACAATTATTCTTCGTTCGCAGATGAAATGTGTGACATACGAATACTATATATATTTTAAATAAAAACAAACCACTTTAAGGTTCCATATAATAAATTATTTCACCACAACCCTTTTAAAGGACAGCGGATCATCAGATTTTATTTCCAAAGGTTGAAAGGAAAAATGAAAAGAAATTTACACTTTTATGACGGGCAGTTGTCCTATCCCTCTCCCATATCAATATATAACTTCCGTTAACAGATTTAATGTGTCAATGTCTGGATTTCCTCTAAAAATTTAAATTTGAAAGAATAGAAATGTTACATCTAACTCAATCATGTCTCCCCCCCCCCTTCACTTCCTCACTTCGTTAATTTACATATACTTATTACTGCCCGTCATAAATGTGTAAATTTTTCATTTTTCGTTTCAATCTTTGGAAGTAAAGTCTGATGATCCGCGGTCCTTGAAAAGAGCTGTGGTGAAATAATTTATTATATAGAACCTTAAAGTGGTCTGTTTTTACTTTTATTTAAATTATTAGCTCTGATTTATATTGAGCTCTCTGGATTTTATCCTCCTTGGGTCTACCCATACGGATTACCTAGTTTTTCCTAAACTATATATATATATATATATATATATATATATATATAGATAAGTGAACATAGAAGTCAACACTTAGAGGCGACAGTCTGTTTCATGCTAGTGCAATCGTCAGGCAAGTGCATATGATTCTTATTTCCACGTAAATAAATGATCTGCTCCACTAACATGGTAAATATGGTAAAAATATCAACACTGAAATTTAATTTAAATTTTACAACGGTCAGTTTTCAATCCGTACCTGACGATTGCATCGTGCATGAAACTCAGTTGTACTACTGGTAAGGAACAACATATTATATATATATATATATATATATATATTAGAAAATGTACTTTTAAGGTATGCTAGATTTATGGGTTAAAGTGCTCATTATCAGGAATAGATCTCATGTAAATATAAAAGTGGACATTGAAGTCAACATCTAGAGGCGACAGTGTTTCATCCTAAACGCAATAATAACTGGACTGACGATTGCGTTCAGCACGAAACAGACCTCCGCATCCGAGTGTTGACTTCAATACACACACACGATTTTTGCTCCGTCTAGTTAATCTTTAATTTACTGCTTAGGTAAGCCACTGCCTTTTATATTTTTCCTTCTTCGGTATTCTTGTTTGGGGTATTAGATTTTTGGTAATTTGTCTGTTGTTTGTACTAACATTGTTGTTGTTGTTGTGTGTTTATATATATATATATATATATATATATATATATATATATATATATATATAACGATTGCATCTAGCATGAAACAGACTGTCGACTCTAAGTGTTGACTTCTATGTTCACTTTATATATATATATATATATATAAATAAATAATGCTTGTTGGATTTGCGATATCGTTTAACTCGTCCTATATTTATGTTAAAAATAAAAATAGGTTTTTGAGAATTGAAATTGTAGCCATTTTCTCTCCGTGCATGAATCTTATTTCTCAAGAGAAAGTCGGGTTTTGGAAAGAATAAAAATATTTCTTATTCATTTACACATGGTCTTAATATATAAAACGGTGTACCTTTCTGCATCCAACATACACCACTTTCCCCTCGCACGAATCTCTCGAGGAAATGTTAGACATTTTTCGGTTTAATCTTGAAAATTTCCTTCCCTTTCTCCTTAATCTCAGAGTTAATTTGATCGGATATTATTTAGTCAAAAACACACATGTTATATTTACAGTTTTACTGTTTATAGGTAATATCACACAAAATGTCACATTCTAAAATTTATTTTTATATTGCACTAAAGCTTAGGATATTAAAACCTATTTAAAAAAAAAAAAAAAAAAATAAAATTGTCTACAAAAAAAAAAAAAAAAAAAAAATTGTCTACAAAAAAAAAAAAAAAAAATGTCTACAAATGCGCTATAAAAAAAAAATTAAGAATTCCAATTATGAAAAATAAAAAATTAAGAATTCCAATATATATATATATATATATATATATATATATATAAGAATTCCAATTATATAAAAAAAAAAATTAAGAATTACAATTATAAAAAAAAAAATCGTTTTCTTTTGTTTTTTTTTAATCCATGTCCTTTCAGGTTGTAGGTTATCATAGCTCCCCGAAAATATATTTTCATGAGAAATGTTATGAATAGGTTTCCCATTGACTGCACGCCATCATTATCATTATCGTTATTTCAGAGTTTATTCTTGATATGACGATAAACTACATCCGGCAGCAATTGGTTTAGTTTGTTTTGTTTTACGGCATATCAACCTCAATGGGTCATTTAATGCCGACAACTTTTTTTTTTTTTTTTCTGGTAAATTTTTTTGTTTTGTCAAAAATCTATTACCGGTAATATTTTTTCCTCAAAATTGTATAGCTGGTAATATTATTTTCAAAAACGTATTGCTGGTAACAGTTTTTTTTTTTTTTTTTTCCTTCAAAAATGTATTTCTGGTAATAACTTTTTTTTTTTTTTTTTTACAAAGTATTTCTGGCATGAAAACCTATTATGACACCTTCACAATGCCCATTACCCCAGTTCCGGGATCAACTACTTGCCCATAGCTGGGAGTTGGGTTTTGGAAATAACAACAGGTGCTACCACCCCGGGTCAGGGTGGACCTGGGAACACCAGCAACTAAGAGATGGTTCCACGTTCCCCCAAAGCCTCCCGATCAGAGGCTCCGTGGAGCACATCCAAGCGTAGGCCAGCGGGCATTCCCGAACGGTCACCCATCCAGGTATTCTCCAGGCTCGACGTTGCTTAACTTCGTTAATCGTACTGGTACCGGTTTTTCAACGTAACGTGACCGTAAGCCCCAAAGAGATTATGAAAAGAGCGCAAAGGCTTCAGCCGGGATTTGAACGCTGCCTCTAGATTCCATTTTCCGCTTCGAGAACTCTTATGTCAGGTGCACACCAAATCTTCTGTTTTAGATATTTTCCCACCTCTACATAGATTTCGCTTGAGAAAAAAAAAAATCATACTTTTACAACTTAATTAAGATTTATCTTAGGAATGGAATAGCTTTTAGAAAAGTCACAGAAACGTTATCTTCTCTTCAGAAGCTCGGTTAGTACTGGGCTACAAGTTTCATTTTTCTAAGGATATATTAAACATTTCTTTCGCCCCATCCCCCCCAAAAAAGCCACAGTATTCAGATTAATATCTGACAGATTAGAAAAAGAAAGACCTATGGGGAAAATTCTATTCTTCTTGAAGACAAAACAAATTGATCGACTGTTTAATAAAATTAGTTTAATTTGATTTTGTTAACGCCCCCTTGAAGAAATAGGAGTTTTCTATTTATGATAAACACGAGTACAGTCATCCCAGTGTTATTATGAAGAAGATAGAAATACCTTACAATGCATGCGCTACATGTGTTTAAACTGAATAAAAAAAACAAAAACATGAATAATCTTTATTTTAATCAATTCACCCCTAGTTGATATTGCCACTTGGAGTGAAAGAGAATGACAAGACTTTAGAAGGGACCAGAAAACCCAATCCTAAAGAGCAAACAAGTCTCTTCAACAGATGTTGAGGTTTAGCACACCTCAACATCTTTTCAAGAGACTGGAGAAGAGTATGGACCGGACGAAAGCTGAACAAATCTACTACTATTGAGGAAAAGAAATAGATAGTAAATAAAATCTCGGAGTTTAAGCGGAGACACACACACATATATATATATATAAGAAAAAAATATAGTTTTAAGGTATGCTATATTTATGGGTTAAAGTGGTGAATATCAGGTGTAAATATAAAAGTGGACATTGAGTTCAACATCTTCTGGCGACAGTGTTTTACGCTTAAACGCAATCATCAGACCATATATATATATATATATATATATATATATAATAAACCAAACGGAAGAATGTAAGAAGGGTGGAAAAACAAACAAAAAAATTGTTTTTCTTGTCTGTTATATTCACCAAAATAGTTTAAAAAGAGAGGTTGCTGCCCATATATATATATATATATATATATATATATATATAACTTCGTGGTTTTGTACTGAAAGCGCTCACCTTAGTTTCTGGGAAAGAAGAGTTATCTAGCGTGATCAACAATCTGAACAAGGCCAGCACTCTCAAACCCTCGGTCACGATGACTTGTGACCGTGCTAGAACAGCCATCGGGTTTCGTCTACCCAATTTCACTTTTATGGTTTTCAGGCAATTTCCAAAAGATGCCGCAAAGGTCCTCCAGACCGATAACATCAAGAAAACACCTTCCTGACAAATCGACCATGGTGAGATTCGAACTCGTGGTTAGAAAGCGACTGTTTTAACCAGTCGGCCACTTGGTTTATATATGCTTTATATATGCTTTATATATATCACTTCGTGGTTTTGTACTGAAAGCGATCAGCTTAAAATAGAAAATCCGACAATAACGTTGATGCCATTTACAAAACTTATATCAGTACAACCCAATGCAAAATAAAGATTATGCTGCGTCAGTCTCCAAAAATGGATGCGAGACGCTAGAGTTGAAACCTGAGCTCAATCTTCTACTACTGGCAATGAGAAATATGTAACTATTTTACCGACATTGTTTAATTCGAAGAGAAAGAATAACAATGTAAATTAACCGAGAGATTTACAACAATAAAATAAAAAAAATGAAACTGGCTTCCACTGAATTTTCCACTCTAGTTATAATTTTTTTTTTCAGCGGAATTTTTGTTTTTACATTTCAAGTAACGAGAGCTAGTCACGGGTGTCTGCGTTTCTTCTGCTCGAAGAGAAGACCGGAGATCAACTTAAGAAAAGGTTTTTGGGAACAGAAGCAGAAAATTAAACGAAAATCTTTTTTGAAAGAAAAAAAAAAAAACTGATTCGATTAAGAAAACAGATTGCACGTAACATTCCGCTCAGAAGGAAATTCGCAATTAAAGAAAAACTGAATGAATAAAAAAAAATCTTGAAGTGAAACATTTCCAAAAATGTCAGAAATCTTTCGAATTTAATCTTATTTTCATTAACTGTCAAAGTCTGATTCCAGATTGAATTACAAAGAATCTTTGGTTAACAGTCAGTCTGAAAGGTAAACATGTTATTTAACTAAGCACAAAGAAAGGTCACTACAGAAAGTTAGTCAAGAAAAGCAGGGAAAAATAAACGTATATTGTAAGACAAAAGAAGATGCCTAGATCGAAACTAATAAATGGAAACAAAAAAAAAATTAAAAATCAAATATCTAGTTCGGGTTTGAATAGAAGACGGAAGAAAAGGCCGAAGGTACAGTTGAATAGCGGAAATTGCCTTACTAAAGAAACCTAACGGGCAGAGAGATTCGAGGCGACAGAAACCTAACGGGCAGAGAGATTCGAGGCGACAGAAACCTAACGGGCAGAGAGATTCGAGGCGACAGAAACCTAACGGGCAGAGAGATTCGAGGCGACAGAAACCTAACGGGCAGAGAGATTCGAGGCGACAGAAACCTAACGGGCAGAGAGATTCGAGGCGACAGAAACCTAACGGGCAGAGAGATTCGAGGCGACAGAAACCTAACGGGCAGAGAGATTCGAGGCGACAGAAACCTAACGGGCAGAGAGATTCGAGGCGACAGAAACCTAACGGGCAGAGAGATTCGAGGCGACAGAAACCTAACGGGCAGAGAGATTCGAGGCGACAGAAACCTAACGGGCAGAGAGATTCGAGGCGACAGAAACCTAACGGGCAGAGAGATTCGAGGCGACAGAAACCTAACGGGCAGAGAGATTCGAGGCGACAGAAACCTAACGGGCAGAGAGATTCGAGGCGACAGAAACCTAACGGGCAGAGAGATTCGAGGCGACAGAAACCTAACGGGCAGAGAGATTCGAGGCGACAGAAACCTAACGGGCAGAGAGATTCGAGGCGACAGAAACCTAACGGGCAGAGAGATTCGAGGCGACAGAAACCTAACGGGCAGAGAGATTCGAGGCGACAGAAACCTAACGGGCAGAGAGATTCGAGGCGACAGAAACCTAACGGGCAGAGAGATTCGAGGCGACAGAAACCTAACGGGCAGAGAGATTCGAGGCGACAGAAACCTAACGGGCAGAGAGATTCGAGGCGACAGAAACCTAACGGGCAGAGAGATTCGAGGCGACAGAAACCTAACGGGCAGAGAGATTCGAGGCGACAGAAACCTAACGGGTGTAATGGTTAGCAAACATGACATGACGATCAATTACGAATGAGTAGTTCGTCTGACTTGTTCCATATTCTCTGCTTTGTGTCACATCTAAACTACGCTTAGCCAATCGCTACGAAAAAAGCTCCACTTTTCGTTCTGACCTTGCGTCAATCCAATAAGACCCAACATTAGATTCCCGTTAAAATGTATACAGTTTTTTTTCCTGCAAAATCGACTTATGAATTTTTTTTTAAAAATCATGCTGTATTCATTCATGAGGTAAGCAATCACAGCTCTCCACGTCTTCATTTCTTTAATTCTTGAGAGGAAAAAACATGGTGCGATTTCTCCGTTGTCCTTCTCCAATACTGGCTGCCAACGAAGGCGGTGATATACCGGCTTCCCTGCACAATTCATGAGGAGTGGAGAGAAATTCATTCATCCCTTTCCCAAAGCCATTAGTGCGAAGTAATGGTAAAATACTGTCAGTATTTGAACTCAACGACTCCACATTCCAGTAAATTACCGTTACATTGCCCTCGGGAATACTGAAAGTAATTATAAAATCCCTGCGAACTAGATTAAACAGGTACTCGAATAAATATGAATAACTAGTCGTGGCAAAAGCCCGTTGTATTTAATATGTCGTACCTACAAGTAAATACATCATGTAGGTGTGTAATTGGGTAATCATGCAGCTAGTTGAAATAGGATTGGATTTATCGAACACTTGTCAGACGTTTAACTCGCAAAGCAAACAGCGAAAAGTGAAACTTGATCAGCGTGTACAATCGATTCGAGCGGTAGTAGATCGATAGTGAAATAAGATTACGATTTGTTATTTGTTTTTTTTTTTGTTTTTTTAATAAACAGTGTCAATTAGACACGAATTAGTGATAAAAGAATGCTTTTTAAAAGATCGTTACGGAGTCTATAGTTGCGTAAATTGTTTCCTAAGATGTAGCAGATATAAACTTTGCAGTTTAAAAAAAAAATGCCTAGTATTGTAAGTGTATAAGACAACTAATTTATTTACATTTGATACGACTGCATTACCGAAACTTAGTATATCAAGACCCTGATGAGATTTTGAGGTCATTTTAAGGGGAAAAAGAAAGAAAGCGACAAATGACATGACAGAAGACTAACGGATGGAAAGGCTCATTCTTCGCAACTTCCAGGTTGGAATCGAAAGTCTGCTGAACGTTACCAATTGTTTCCAATTCGTTTTAAATGGGAATGAGATTTTGTATATCTACAAAAGATTACGAGTTTTGTCAGCTGCTGTCTCGCAGACTCAATACTTGTACTGCAGCTCTGTCAAGGGAGACGGAGAGAGATGAAGAGAGAGAGAGAGAGAGAGAGTAAGAGAGATGAAGTAAGAGAGAGTAAGAGAGATGAAGTAAGAGAGAGTAAGAGAGATGAAGTAAGAGAGAGTAAGAGAGATGAAGTAAGAGAGAGTAAGAGAGATGAAGTAAGAGAGAGTAAGAGAGATGAAGTAAGAGAGAGTAAGAGAGATGAAGTAAGAGAGATGAAGTAAGAGAGATGAAGTAAGAGAGAGAGTAAGAGAGAGAGAGTAAGAGAGAGAGAGTAAGAGAGAGAGAGTAAGAGAGAGAGAGTAAGAGAGAGAGAGTAAGAGAGAGAGAGTAAGAGAGAGAGAGTAAGAGAGAGAGAGTAAGAGAGAGAGAGTAAGAGAGAGAGAGTAAGAGAGAGAGAGTAAGAGAGTAAGAGAGTAAGAGAGTAAGAGAGTAAGAGAGTAAGAGAGTAAGAGAGTAAGAGAGTAAGAGAGGGAGGGAAAGAGTGACGCAGTGTGAAAGAAAGAGTAACGTAGAGAGGAGGAAAGAATAAGAAAAAAATCACAAATTTGATTAATTTTAAAACAAATGGCGGATACTATTAATAAAACACGACCATTTTAGAATCACCGGCAAATATATTCTTCGGAGTAACTTTAATACAATAAACGAAGTAGCAGTGATTATATCTTTTTTTAAATTACTTATTTTTGTCGCCGTGGAAACGATTATGTCGAGAACTAGAAAAGTGATTGAACGAAAAATAGTTCGAAGCGAAAAAAAAATCGATTTCGATCAAAAGGATGGGAACAGAGCAGTTGGCGGTTCGGATTAATTTAACTTAAAAACACAAATCGTAAAATGGAGGCTTGCTTATTGTGAAGTTATAAATGCACAACAAACCTTTTATTTTTCCTTCAACAGAAATTATATAACAAGAGGTAAAATATCCATACGGATATCATGAACAAGAAAAAGGATCGCCAGCAGCGACAGATTAACAGTACACTAGTAGCTGGAATAAGCCGTAATATTACTGTGTATTCAGTCGAAAGAAAAGGTGGCGTAGAGACAAAGCAGCCAGGCGAATGAATTCCTTTATGGCGAGGAATTCTCTTTTTTAAATCTAAATCTAAAAGAAAGGAATAAATGAATTAGTTAAGTGAATGCGGCTTAAAATGCAAAGAATTAGTTTTATTCTTTCTTGCTTGCTTGCTTTTGCCCGTCTGCATTTCTTCAAATGCTCATTGCATCGGAGTTGATGATTTGAAGTAGTGTGAGTAGAGACTTGCACACACTCAAACCACAATGTGTGTTTGTGTGTGTGTGTGTGTGTGTATATATATATATATATATATATATATATATATATATATATATATATATATATATATATATATAGAGAGAGAGAGAGAGATAGCCAAAGAAAAGAAAGCCAAACCATTGTCGATTACTTTTGGGTGACTGCTAGCTTTCCTCTTTAAGAATATAAGATGCTACCTGAGAATAATGGTAAAAAATATAAATAAACGAAAGCAAACGTTGGAAATTCCTCTTAATTTCTTTGTCGGGAGAAAAGGAATTAGAAAAGAGGGGGGAAGGGACAAAATATAAATAAAATGGGTCTCGCCTCTTACTAAAAATTCTTGAAACGAACAAGGAAAACAATTTTAAATTCTACGCTTTGTTTTTTTTTTTTGTTTCCTATCGATCTCCCATTTTATGGTATGCCATTTATTCCTTCCTCGAATCCAATAGTCGAGGAATCCAAGTTTTCTATCATTATAGACAATTCATTTTACCATCTTTACAATCATTGTAACTAATAGAATTATCTTGTGTCACGAAGAGGCAGTCTAACGAACGGACTCTAAAAATCATTTCTATTACAACTACTGCAATCATCATAGCAGGGGTAGGTATCGGTGCTCATCTTGTAAACACGTAGGGTTTTTTTTAAAAAATCGAATCGTAGAAAAACAAGAAAAAAGGCCAACATTTTTATAGGGTGTCGAAAAGGAAAATATAAATAAATACATTCGCTATCTAGTGTTTAAGAAACGTAAAAAATGGAGAGGAACTTGCGAATTTTCCACGTCATTTATTGTTACGGCTCGTTTGACCAAGTCGTAAGGCTGTCAGGGTTTGTTATTGCTCGTTCTGCTAGAGAAATTTACAGGAAAATCCTCGGCTTTTCGAGAAATAAATTTGGCTACTGCTTTAATTGAAAGGATCTAACATTTCTGGCCCATAGAAGACGTTTTCCTGAGTAAATTTTAATTGGTCTTAAAAAGGAAGGAGATTTCTAAAACAATACAATAAAAAAGAAATTAGTATTTTCAAGATTTTATTTGATAATAATTTAAAAAAATAACAATGTTTCTTTCTTGTTTTGCGAGATGGGCATATAAAATTGTTTTGGGTAGTGTAGGAGGAGGACACCAAAAATTAGATTCATAGCTTTTACCAATATTTGAGCATTTAGTTTTAAATATCTGAAAAAAAATGTACAGAGATACCCGATTTCTGCAGGTTTTTGCTTGTAAGTTGCCTTCACTATTTTACTATTCCAAGAATGAACCCAAATAAAGTCTATATGTTTTGTATTAGATCCACTGAATGGAAAATATATTCAAACTTGAATTCTAATTATGAATCACAAGTAAAATACGCTGTTCCTTTACTGTATTCAATAAGTACAAATTTAAAGAAATTGTAAAAGATTTCAAAAAGGGCTAGTCAACAAATACTAGTTAGATTGTAATAAAAACAAAAAATAGATAAAAGTTTACATAACACCATGATACTACTGGGTACAAATGACAAACTGTTATAAAATTTCCATTGTTTATTGAACAGCGCTGCATAATATAGCTAAATTCTTTAATAAATTTCCCTTTGAAATAAATGAAGGTCTTATTTGATGATACAATGATTTAGTAATGTTTTGGTACCGTGAATTTTGTCCATATACAATTTGTAAGGCTTCAGTAAATTATACATTTTTTCACCGATTAAAAAAAACAAACTGCATCGATTTTGTAAAAAATATTTTATGCCAATATTAATGTCATACTTCAAACTGGGTGCAATACCACGGTTCCAAGATCGAGCTGCCCTATTAAACAGGCGATCAAAAATCAAGTCCTAGAAATGGTTATTTGGTTTTATTTATTGGAGCTTGACAGGGCTAGCAACCTCAAAATGTTATAAAGAATATATAATAATCACACACACACATAACTGCCACATAACAGAATCTGAGAGAATATAGAATTTTTATTTTTTTAAATGTTGGGTAAGTATAGAACTTTTCAGAAATGTTTATATATGCACGTACACATTGAAGATATGATACAAATATAGTTTTAAGGTATGCTATATTTATGGGTAAAAGTGCTCAATATCAAGAACAGAACGTTTGTAAATAGGACAATTGACACCGAGGTAAGAAGCGGTGAATGTTTCATCACTGAACGCAATCTTCAGACTTTAATTAATGGAACCTCGGCTCACGAATTTAATTTGTTCTTGAAGGACGTTCGTAACCAGAAATATTCGTAAACCGAAACTATTTTTCCAATAAGAATGAATGTAGAAAAAAGTCAGAGTACAATAAAATTGGAAAAGAAATTCACGGACCAACACGGAGGGGTGACTCGGTTCGGCAATGTTGTTCGAGAACCGAGGCATTTCCATCTCGAATTGTCTGTTCGAAAACCGATTCCGAAGAAATCTGGAACGTTCGAGAACCGAGGTTGCACTAATGTGTGTGTGTGTGGGGGGGTCCTACTCTTTAAGAAATTGATCAAAACACTGAAAATTATCCTTCAGCTTCTCCCAAGATTCGAAACCTTACAGCTAGAGTATATTAGTTTTTACTATTTGTAGAGAAAGAGAGAGAAAGAGAAAGAGAAAGAGAAAGAGAAAGAGAAAGAGAAAGAGAAAGAGAAAGAGAAAGAGAAAGAGAAAGAGAAAGAGAAAGAGAGAGAGAGAGGAAAAACAAAGCCGGTATATACGATTTTGCCGTGTCTCAAATAAAAAAATGGGATTTTTTTTTGTTTTTTGCAAAATATATTTAAAAATGTCATTTAAAATTTAAAAATACATCGGAATATTCAACAAATAAATAAAATATTTTTAGACTTCATTTTTTGATTGCCACATTAAATCTCTTTTCAGATAAAAAGAAAGAAAATTAGTTTTTATTTCATCTTGAATTTTCAAGAAGCATTCATCGGACAAGTGGACTATTTTACATTTTTATTTTTTATCTCTCCGTTTTTTTTTTATTACCATTAGTATTATTAGCGAAAGTGAAAACAAAAAGCACTTGGTTAGCTAGGATTTTGAAAACGGCTATTTTGAGCGGGGGTGTGGGACTAACAATTCTTTACCATAAAATGCTATATTTTAGATGTCTTGCAATTCGATTGACATAGATGTAGGTTTATATAAACGCTTCTTTAATTATTTCTCAGACGGAGAATTTATTAAATGTTGAAAAAAAAGGGAAAAAAAGGAAAAAAAAAAAAAAGAAAAAGTGATTTATTTTGAAACATAAGAAAAACATACTGAGTCAATAGGTCACACTAAATTTATCCACGTGTCGCTTACAAAGATAAAAGATAAAAGATGAAATCCTTAAAAAAAATGTGTTACAGTTTCACACACACACACACAAAAAGTGTTTTATTAAACGACGGAAGAAATCTTACAAATTGAAATGAACGTGAAAATAATTGTACCAAATACTTACGTAACTTCACATAAGAAAAAAAAAACGGAGCTAGGGAGAACATTTTTTATTGAGTGATGGGTATGCCGAAGAGATAGACCTGTTTTTTCTTTTTTTTGGCGGGGCGGATGTGTAGAGAGAGAGAGAGAGAGAGGGTGGATAGGTGTACAGAGAGAGAGAGAGAGAGAGAGGGTGGATAGGTGTACAGAGAGAGAGAGAGAGAGAGAGATGTACAGAGAGAGAGAGAGAGAGAGATGTACAGAGAGAGAGAGAGAGAGAGATGTACAGAGAGAGAGAGAGAGAGAGATGTACAGAGAGAGAGAGAGAGAGAGAGAGAGAGAGATGTACAGAGAGAGAGAGAGAGAGAGAGAGAGATGTACAGAGAGAGAGAGAGAGAGAGAGAGAGAGAGAGAGAGAGAGAGAGATGTACAGAGAGAGAGAGAGAGAGAGAGAGAGAGAGAGAGATGTACAGAGAGAGAGACAGAGAGAGAGATGTACAGAGAGAGAGAGAGAGAGAGAGAGAGAGACAGAGAGAGAGAGAGATGTACAGAGAGAGAGAGAGAGACAGAGAGAGAGAGAGATGTACAGAGAGAGAGAGAGAGACAGAGATGTACAGAGAGAGAGAGAGAGATAGAGATGTACAGAGAGAGAGAGAGAGATAGAGATATACAGAGAGAGAGAGAGAGAGAGGTGTACAGAGAGAGAGAGAGATGTACAGAGAGAGAGAGAGAGATGTACAGAGAGAGAGAGAGAGATGTACAGAGAGAGAGAGAGAGATGTACAGAGAGAGAGAGAGAGAGAGAGATGTACAGAGAGAGAGAGAGAGATGTACAGAGAGAGAGAGAGAGATGTACAGAGAGAGAGAGAGAGAGAGAGATGTACAGAGAGAGAGAGAGAGAGAGAGATGTACAGAGAGAGAGAGAGAGAGATGTACAGAGAGAGAGAGAGAGATGTACAGAGAGAGAGAGGTGTACAGAGAGAGAGAGAGAGAGGTGTACAGAGAGAGAGAGAGAGGTGTACAGAGAGAGAGAGAGAGGTGTACAGAGAGAGAGAGAGAGGTGTACAGAGAGAGAGAGAGAGGTGTACAGAGAGAGAGAGAGAGGTGTACAGAGAGAGAGAGGTGTACAGAGAGAGAGAGAGGTGTACAGAGAGAGAGAGAGGTGTACAGAGAGAGAGGTGTACAGAGAGAGAGGTGTACAGAGAGAGAGAGAGAGGGAGAGAGAGGGATGTGTGTACAGAGAGAGGGAATCTTTTCACATAGTGTACTTACTAACGTGATTGATTTTTATCCAACTGCTGCTTCTCTTCCGAATCTTCTCTCCTCCGCCTCCCCCGCCTGTGCCAAGCACAGGTGAGGTTCCTAGTAGACGCATGGTAAGAAGAGTAACTATGACGGGAGAGACAGCTAAGTCAAAAGAGATTTATTTGATTTGGCCAAAGGACTGTAGAAATTGATGAAAATGTTAAAATCACGCTAATGAGGAAAGAGAGAGTAAGGCTGGAGAGTAAGGATATGAAAAGGGAAAGAAAACTCAGTAATTTGAAATCACTGTCGAAATTTTCTCAAACACTTTCTTGTCTCTTAAAGAGTCAAGCAGTAATTTAAGATTTCAACCTCCAGCTGCCAAAGCGCGCACACACATTTTACACATCTATAAATAACGAAGATAGTAAACTAAAAGTTTCATGATATATACGAAACAGCACACCTTCGTATCTGTGCGAGCGAGCGAGAGACAAATGATGTGAACAAAAGCATTTAAATGTCGGCAAATAGTTTTATCCATTGTGATGAGTGAAAAAATTCTGCTCAGTGTGACTGCGAAAACAAGTGTGTTTGCATTTTATCTCTCTCTATATCACACACACACACACATATATGTGTGTGTGTAATTTGGCAGCAACTTTTCTTTCAAACATGTAGTAGTGAATGTTAACGACAACATAGTCTTGCATATTTTCTTTTGAATTTTCTCATATTCTCTAATGAGACTTTTTATTTGAAAATGGTTTCGAAATATGTATTGTCCATACGATGACCTAGCGCTTTCGAACATCATTGTTCATCTTCAGGGTCAATATTTTTAGTCAAAATTTTTTTTAAACAAACATTTGCCAATTATATTGTAGCGTAATCATGTTGCTACTTTTTTTACAAACTAAAAACGTTAAAATATAAAATAAAAGTATATATATATATATATATATATATATATATAGAGTTTACGAAAAACTAGGTATCCGTATGGGTACCGCGGTCCTCTAAAAAGGCTGTGGTGAAATAATTTATTACATGGAACCTTAAAGTGATCTGTTTTTATTTTTAGTTAATATATATATATATATATATATATACTCTAGTAGGAATAACGTAAACTTTTTTTTCTTGCTGTGTGCATCCAGCCATCCATCTGCAGGTTAGAACGCGTTTCACCTCACGGCCTGCACATACAATACATTCTATTCGCATATAAATCGATGAGAAAGCACGCACCCCAGACCACACAATCAGAGAGAGAGAGAGAGAGAGAGAATAACCATACATGCGAGACTGCAAATAATAGCATCGATTACTATTGTGTATTGATTGGCGAAGATCATGCAAGAGAGAGAGAGAGAGAGAGAGAGAGAGAGAGAGAGAGAGAGAGGATTTGGAAAAGCAGAAAAATTTTTTTCGAAGTGATTACAGAGAATGATGAATACCAACAAAAAATAGAAACAGGAAAATATGAGGAGGAAAATGTCAGATAATTTTACAGAAAAAAAATACAAATAAAAAGACATAATTGGTTGAAGAAAAAGATCATAATGAATAATAAAAACGAATGAAAAATACAAGGAAAATAGTGTGTGTGTGTGTGTGTGTGTGTGTGTGTTATGAGATTCGAATTTCGAAGTTTGTGGTTAGTGCAAATACATATCTCATGTATTCGTCGGACGGTCACGTGAACATTTTCAGGATTTATTAAACGCAAATTTCACAATATTTTTACTATGGTGTGCAATTAAAATAGTGGTATCGATATAAAATCCCCGAGTGGGGAAATGCTTACTCAAAGGTTTTGGTCTTCATGTAGATTAAAAGAATACCACAACACTATCTTTTCAATAAAAGAGCAGTCCGTCTTTTATGAGGTTTAATTATTTTACGAACAAGGCTGTCCTTGTGCTGCTAAGTAATGATATTTGAAATAAAAGCAAGACCATCTCTCATATTAACACACACGTGTGTGTGTATCGCTCCCGAAAGGAAAAATATCAAAGTTCCCATTATTTGAAATAAATTAACAGGATATATATATATATATATATATATATATATATATATATATATATATATATACAAATTTGATTAATAAGAATCAACAATGTATTTGATTGTATTTTTACCAATTTTAAAAATAAATTGTTGAGTATTGTACCAGGAGTTGTGGATAAACTACTGTGTTATTGCTTTATTAAAGTACCTTTGACTATCACAGTCATTTTCAGGAACCAATGTGATGTCTTTGTAGTATGTAGAAATCCTTTGTTTAAATGTTAGTGTTCTTTGGAATGCTGAAAGTTTGAATGGATGGATATTTGCTGCCTTATTCCGATATATTTACAAACATTTACAAAACCTGAAAAGGTGAGATATTTTAGAAGAAATTAATATTTCATTTGTTTTTCTTTCGGCATTTGAGTGATTTTAGAAGTTAGTTTGCGTCAGTAAAGAGACTGAAGATTACATAAAAAGGTCATTCCGAAAAGTTCCAATATTGTAAAACAGCCAAATTTGGTGCCAAGTCTGTAATGGGAAATGAAATCTCCTCTAAGGAAGATTAATACAGATTAATATCAAAGTGGCACTTTATCACCTTAAAAAAAAGTTTATGATATTAATAAGCAAACATTTTATAGTTTAAAAACGATAGAGAGGAGTTCTAAAGACAAAACGAAAACTTATCTTAGTAGCCGAGTTTCGTCCTTTGATGAACTTTATCAAGGCAAATAAGAATTTTATTTTTCAACAAGTATATATAAACAGACTTAAAAATGTAGTTACGTTTGCAAATTTCTTAAAACTTAACACTCATACCCTTCAGGCGAACTGTGAAAGTCAAGATAAACTATGGAGGACGCGAAGTGATGTAATTTAACTCCTAATAATAAATAACAGTGAGTTATTGTTAAATTTTCTTTGTCTATATCTCTGAGGTAAGGTATTTTCATTATTTACATTATTCGGACTGTTATCCCCATCTTCATTGGCATATCCGCAACGTTTCGGCTATTGTACGCTCCGGCCTCCTTCAGGTAATTGGAATTTCGAACCGAACCCTTTATTTCGTCCACCGCGTTAGATTGTTCTAGTTCCACGTACCACGCCACTTCCACACACACATGGCCCAGTGGATAAGACGCAAAGAGTTGTGAGTTCAATACCAGGCTACAGCAGTAGTAAAAAAACAAAAAAAACAAAAAAAAAAAACTTGGAGTTGAGTTAAAGGGAAATAAACGAGACACCCGGAAGCGGCATGGCACGTGGAACTAGAACAATCTACGCGGGCCCGACGAAATAAACGGGGTCGGTTAGAAATTCCAATCAGCTGAAGAAGGCCGGAGTATACAACGGCCGCAGTGTTGTGAATATGGCAATGAAGATGAGGATAACTGTCCAAATAATGTGAAAATAATATGAATTTTCTTTGTTTATATATTTACTTTCTTTTTATAATGCAATTAGGAAAATTTTTGTAAGTTTTTAAACATTTTTTTTTTTACATTCAGATTTTCTCATATTCGTGTAGCTTTTTTTTTTTATGAAGAGTTTGCGGTCATACAATACTGTTCTCGTCCGATCACCGAAGTTAAGCAACATAGAATCTGTTCAGTACCCAGTTACGTGACCGCTTGGGAACACATCTGAATAATAAAGTATCTGGACATAGATACAGTATGCATGGATGTCCGGGTGGTGCAATGGATAACGGATCGGAATGAGAGAGAGAGAGAGGGGAGAGTTCCAATTCTAATCGCGTTCGTTATATTATATTATATATACTTACGCGCAAATTCCCTTGGGGGGGGAAAAAAAAAGGTACGAATCCACCTCTTTCCCACCCATGAGCTACGAGTTAAATATTAGAACTTGTAAGAGAAGATTATTAACACCCCCCACCCTAATTCTTTTCTAAAAATAAGATGTAAAGGGTTGGTAATCCGTAAAAAGTAATCATTATTAACCCCACCAGCATATTTTCTAAAAATAACCTGCAATGTGTTGATAAACCGTAAAAAGAAAAATCAATCTTTTATGAGGACAAGATAGTAGCGAAACTGTCCGTAATTATTGTCATAAGCTCTCACGAACAGTTTGTCATACATCTTCAAGTGGATCGTTGTTTACGTTACAGGCTGTATTACGTACAAGTAGTAGTAGTAAGGAGACACAGTGGCGTAATGGATAGCAGCTTGGATTGAGGAATCGGAGAGCCGAGTTCGAATTGCAGTCGAATCCATTACATTCACTTACGTGCTAATACCCCTGGAAAGGATACGAATCCTCCTCCCAGCTCCCTTTTCTTCGATAAAATTAATTTTCGTTTTGTCATTGCTTTTTTTTTTTGCCCAACTTACACAGGACGTCTTTCTACGAGCAATAATGACAATGAAAATAAATTTGAAAAATATCGGTAAAAAAAAAAAAAAAAAAAAAAAAAAAATTTGAAAAATAAATTTAGATGTTATTGAATTAAATAGCAGGATAGACCGTGTTCTATAGTCTTGGATGGCAGCTGGTCTACCTCAGAAAGAAATGGCAACCTACTGCGGAGAAAAAAATTCGCCTAAGCGAGTATCACGCATGGCACATAACAGGCTGTGTAGTAGTATCTGTAAGCCATGCTGATTAGAAGTATACAGTCAGTGCGTTTTTACCTATAGGCCTGCGGCCTCAGAATCTAGAAGACCGCTAACCAAGGTGTACGATAGTTTTTGACACATAACGCATTGTAGACACACTCCTTGGGTCCGTTACAGTGGATGGAGGCGTTGGTTGGATCTAGTGACGGACCCAAGGAGTGCGAGTTCAATACCCGGTTCAGGCAGTGAAGAACTTTCAGAGGGAGAATTAGCAGGAGATAACTGATAACTGACATCCATCAAAACCTGGCTCGTGGAACTAGAACAGTCTACCCCAGTGATCGAAATAAAGGGTTCGATTCGAAATTCCAACCACCTGAAGAAGGCCGGAGCGTACAACGGCCGAAACGTTGTGACAAAAATAGCGACAAAGATGAGGACAATAGTCCGACTAATGTAAATACTGTACATAATACCTCATCTCAGAAATATAGACAGACCCTAGCATTGATATTTTAAAAAATTTTAACCTTCATGCATTTTTTTTTTAATCACATACCGTTTAACAATAACATCGTATGTCTTTTAGAAGAGGAATTGCCAACTGTAGAATTTTAAGCACCAGACATCATCCTCAAAGTGTTTAATCCAGCGCTTCTATTTTCCTCTACTCGTGAAAATGGGGCTTTTGGAGGAACCTCACAATTAGAATAGCCTAGGACCTTTCATTTAAATTCGGTCGTGTGTGTGTGTGTGTGTGTGTTGGTTGGTTCATCACTGCTGTAGCCTGGTATTGAACTCACACGTGTAGATTTACGTATGAATTTGGACGTGTATTCCAGAGAATATTCTCCCCCCCCCACCGCGGATCCTTTCTACGAAAAAAATAATTTTCGTTTCGTTTTGTCATTGCTTTTTTTTTTTTTCCCCCCAACTTACACAGGACGTCTTTCTACGAGCAATAATGAGAAAGAAAATCGACTTGAATAATATCGGTAAAAGAAAACATTTGAAAAATAAATTAATTTAGATGTTATTGAATTAACTGACATCATTAATGCGTCCGAGGTGTTTAATAAGTAAGGGGAGGGATAGAGGTATTGCTGAATTTTAGTAAACTTCCACTATCTATTTATCGATCCCCAAGGGTCGATATCGACCACTGTAGGATCTCTAATACTCTGTGTGTGTGTGTGTGTGTGTGTGTGTTAAACATTGCAGAATTATGTATGCGCGCGTTCACACACACACACAATTCCCAGAAGTATTGTAATTAAAACTAATTTATGCATTATAAAGAAGGTGGTAGAACGGACAGGGTTCGTTCAAAAAGGCAACACACACACACAGAGCTTAGAATACAA
>OZ038511.1:81457502-81470002 GCA_964036315.1 Acanthosepion esculentum | reverse complement strand
TTTTATTAGAAGTTAAGGCACTCCACAACTTTCTTTTCGGCTCCTAACTAAGCAATATTTGACTTCCTACTGTCCCTTACTGCCACACTTTCACACAGACCCCGACATAACCACTGATAGTCGGATTGGCAAGAACTGATGAAGACCGGCTGGAACACCGACCGAAAGACAGTATTTAGAGTGTAAATAATAACTTCTCATCTAAGAAATTCGGTGAGACAGAGAGAGGGTGTAATAGAGGGGGGTGAGACAGAGAGAGGGTGTAATAGAGGGGGGGGTGAGACAGAGAGAGGGTGTAATAGAGGGGGGGTGAGACAGAGAGAGGGTGTAATAGAGGGGGGGTGAGACAGAGAGAGGGTGTAATAGAGGGGGGGTGAGACAGAGAGAGGGTGTAATAGAGGGGGGTGACAGAGAGAGGGTGTAATAGAGGGGGGTGACAGAGAGAGGGTGTAATAGAGGGGGGTGACAGAGAGAGGGTGTAATAGAGGGGGTGAGAGAGACAGAGGGTGTAATAGAGGGGGTGAGAGAGACAGAGGGGGGTGAGAGATCATGATTATTAAGTTTACGTTCAAAGGAAAGCCGTAGACACACAGAGGCTTAGATGTACAGCCGAAAGTAGGTGTAACGACATTACGGATTACAAAATGGAGAACATTTAATATGCATCAAAGTGTGTGTGTGTGTGTGTGTGTGTGTGTGTGTGTGTGTGTGTGTGTGTGTGTGTGTGTGTGTGTGTGCGCGCACGCGCGTATTATATATATATATGGGGGGGTCGGTCAAGCAGATTTTGGTTTGCTTAATTTTTTTTCACTTATCTTCCTTTTCTTTCAAAAAGCCATTTCAAGCTATAAGAATAAAATGATAATAGAAGTCTTTATGTATCGCAACCCTGGACAACTACGAACATGACAATGATATAATGGTCATATTCTGGCGAGAAAAACTATGTCTACCTCGGCACATTACACATTATTTGTCCTAGCACAACCAACATCCTTGAAAGTGAGTCAAATATTAGTAGAAAGAACTCTTAGCGAACAATCATTTGAACAAATCGCGCGCGCGCGCGCACACGCACATACACAGAGAGAGAGAGAGAGAGACCCCACAAATAAAGCCCTTGTCATTACGCAACACAAAAATATAAGAGAAAATACATTTTTCGTCAGTTTTAATTGAAAATGTATCGACGAAAGATTAGAAAACAAAAGTAAAACCTTATATAAACGCTGGTAAAAAAAAAAAAAAAAAAAAAAAAAAAAATCTGTTCTGCGTGCGCACACGAAAATTAGTGAATATGTAGCGTCATTGATTGGTAAGTTGGGTGGGGTAGAGAATCGTAAAATGAAGATGAGAATCTGATGATAAAAGAGAAAGAAAGAATAACTGCATTCGGAAAAGAAAATACCCAGCACACACGCATGCGAAAGAACGAGATCGACCCTGGAAGAGAACTTGACAAACGTTATGAAGTTTACACGCACACACAAATAAGCATAGATTTTATTGCTTATAATATTAGATATCCACTATGAAGAGATTTTTTCCTTCGCACACACGAGAGCGCCGAATTCAAGTATACAGAGAAACGCGGCGAAAAATCGGATAAAAATTCCACGAAGAATTCTCATTTGGCTTTTATCTGCTGTTGTCACAGTCCTTAATGCTAGCATTTTCTTTTTCTATGCTTTTGATTTCATTACTAAATAATAAAAGCGCCAATTTAGGATTTTGCGAATACATATACTTCTGGTGACAATTTAATAATCTTTTTTTTCCCTCCATATAATTATTAACAGATTTTTAAAAAGCGAAATTTTCTTTGAAATATTTTGGTCAATTTTAAATTTTTAAATCAATAAAATACGAACTTAAAAATGGTTAGAATATTAGAGAGAGAGAGAGAAAGGCGTCAGTTTAAACTGACGCAAGAATGTGTGTTTGAAGTAAGGCTGACTCAGGAAAATCTTTGTCGCTCGACGAGTGTGTGTGTGTGTGTCTCACATACACTATACCCTCTATTTACATTGACAGGTTTAAGACGCTGGGCAGATAAAGTGAAATTGAATGAAAAAGAAAAAAAAAGGCGGGGGGGGGGGCTTTAAATACGTTTTGAGACAAAATTATCCTCCCTGTCAAGAGAAAGATTATAACGAAGAGAATTCAAACGCGCGTAAAAAGTCATTTTAACCATTCTCAGATACCCAGGAATCCAAACAAAATCCCGTATTTGCCAAAAAAATACAATGGACAGAGAGAGAGAGAGAGAGAGAGTCGCTTAGCGAGGCTCTGGAGTTTGTCTATCACACATTATTATAGTATAGTGATATTTACATGGTTCGTGTAATATATATTTCTTTCGAAGGCCCTGTTAATTTTTTTTCTTGTTTAAAAATAGTATCAAATAGCGATAGTGTTTTATTGTTAAAAAAAAAAAAAAAATGGATTCTCTAAAAGACAAAACAAAAGCGATTCTCTAGCACGAATACCACTTTGAAAAAAAAAAAAAAGAATATAAAAAGGCATTAAAATCGCACACAAGTACACTATCCAAGAAAAATTCCTGAATCCGTCATAATTCATTTTAATTCAAAATAAAATCATTTTAGCGGGATCCTGGCAACTTAATTCCTCCGTTTTTGTTTTTTTGTAATTCTATGAGGTTTATTCATAATAGAGTTAAGAATTGTATCAAGTACAATTGAAGTAGTGAGATGACACATGCAAGGAGGTAGACCCGCCATAAAGACTAACGCATGTAAGCATATGAGAAAAACTTGAAAGGAAGGAAAGAGAAAGAGCGGTAGGGAGATGGATAGAGAGATAGATGGACTCCGAATGATGCACACCGATCAATATTTATAACGTAGTGATCTTATTAGAAGCCTTACCATTGCAATACCAGGAATGTCTTGCACATTAGTCGACATGAAGCAAACGACTGAAGTTCGTATTTTCAACACGCACAATTTTTTTTTTTCTTCCTGAATTTAAACGATAAATGCTTGTGTACCAAACGGTGTTTTAAATAAAGGATCTTTTCGAAATAAAAATCAGACGGAAATAAATTTTATTTTCGGCTTAGGATTTAAAAAAAAAAAAAAAAAAATAAAATAAAAAAAATCTCTTCCGAATCTCTAGCCCCTTTTCTACCCTCAATAAATAATGCTTTTAAAAGTGATCCGATCGAGTTTTCCACCCATTGACTTTACACTTGCTCCAAAACCTTATTTTTAAATGACCTGTCACATTCAAAAAGTATATTTGATACACGAATTGAAAGAAATGCACATCAAACATGGATCGGAATAGGACAAAATTGTACGAACAAGGACAAATTAGAAACGTTTATCAATCTAAAACGTTTCAATTCACATATTTTCTCCAATAAAACTTTAATAAAAAGGTGTAACATTGAAAAACCTTTCCTATTTTTTTTTCGGTATCCTGTTTTATCAATTTAAACGTCATTTTCAGCAGATACTCGTATTCGAGTAGAGATTCTATCTATTTGTTAAACAATATATTTATTTTCGTCTACTGGCTGGAATATTGGAAAAAATCTTATTAGAGTAAAATATGTGTTCTCTCGCAGGATTCGAACCCGCGGTCGTCTTTCGTATCTGCTTAGTTTTGCTCTCCAAAAGTAATTTTCTCCTCAGGTTATTATTTTCGTCTACCGGTATGAATATTCGAGAGATTTTATTAAACAAAAATAGTTTAGGCGGACGGATAAAGATATTGTTTTAGCAAATACAGCTGTCTACTCAAATATGAGCACTCACGGAAACTAACGTCTCAAGTGATAAAAATCTGTTGGATTGATAAAATAAATAAATACGCACACACACACATTATATAATATATATATATATATTATATATATATATATATAGTGTCTGTACATTTTATATATATATATATATATATATATATAAGACGACAGACAAGGTACTGCGATTAAGTATTTTATTTAATTTTTCTAGTTCGGACAAGTGTTTTCTTTTCTGGACACAAAGTGTGTTAAAACTGGCCAAAAGTTCTGCATACCCGAGCGCTTTCGGCTATAATTTTGGTCATTATCGAGGACAATTTTTTTTTATGCATGCATGAGGTTATGGGGACATTTTATTTTCCAAACATGGTCAGCATATTGTAGCCGTGTCTATAGTTACTGCGTGTTGGCTTTTCCTTCTCTATTATTAAGACATTTTTATTTATTTTTTACATCATCATGTGGCTATATATATATATATATATATCAAGAAAGAGAAAGAACAGATGGATTTAGAATCCACAGTTCTTAGCATTTACTTTTTAAAAAGTGCTCAATACAATATTATGAAAATATTTTTATTATAATAGATTACAAATTAAACCAAATCGTCCACGTATGTTTAATCTGGTTTTAATTATATATATATATATATATATATATATATATATATATATGTGTGTGTGTGTATGTGTGTGTGAGTTGTATAGATAAGCTTAGCTTGTAACAAATCAAAAAGTGATGAAATTATTAAAAAATAGTAGGGGAAAATTGGTCTTATACAGGCTTTTGCGCCAATTCCTAGTCAAAATGTTGTTTTTTTCGTCCCCGTGATAGGACCCGATTTTAAATTGTGTATATATTCAATCCTATCTAAATGACAATGGTACCATCTTCAACTTTTTGAACCCATTTAATAGGAACAGATTTCACATGAAAAAAATTCCGACTATCACTTTCATTTTTTAAATTTTTTTTAGAATCCAAATATTTTTGAAAATGTTAATGTATTTTCTTACAGTAATAAATGCAAAAGTTTTACACAGTGTATAAAATATATAAATCAAACGTCCACGCGCGTTTTACGTTTGTGTCCACCCTCCTCCCAACGTCGGCCATTACTCATACTAAAGATGTAAACACAACCTGTTTTTTTATTTACTTTTTTTTTTTTGTGCGTGTGTCTTTATTTTCCGGAGACGCTGGGAGAACGTGATGGGAAAAAAGTCATAACTTTAATTTCTTGCTAGGAACTTTTCAACTCGGTGTCGACCCGAAATTGTCCAACAAAGACGAGTTGGTCGGCGAACGCAACATTTCAGTTTAGCCTTCAACTTCTTAAATTGTTTGTAAGTGGCGACAGCCACGTTTGTTAATATATCTTTGGAAATTAGGTTTTGGTCTCAGAATAAAAACAAATTCTGGTTGGCATGAATGTCCTTGTGTTGACAGACACACAGACAAAAGACAGGCGAAAATTATAGCAAAACACAAAGTACTTTATTTAATGAACTTTATGACTGACTAATGAACAACATCAAAAATCTACAAATGTAAAGTGTTTAGTGTGTGTGTGTGTATTATATATATATATAGCATAATGAGAAGCCACGTATACTTTCTTGATATGTATATAATATGGAGAAAACAACTGAAAAGTTGCAAATTAAAAAAAATTGAATGTTTTTTGTGAAAGTATATATATATTTCAGATCTGCCCCGATCTTTCGCCAGAAATAAATTAAATAACTGTATTCAGAAGACGGACGGTACTTGAAAACTAACTTCTGAACACAGTTAATTTATTTCTGACGAAAGCTCGGGGCAGATCTGAAATATCATATATATATATATATATATATATATATATATATATATATATATATATATATATATATATATATATAATACTTTCACAAAAAAAAAAAACATTCGATTTTCGTTAATTTGCAACTTTTCAGTTTTTTTTCCATATTTTATATATATATATATATATATATATATATATATATATAATTAGAGGGTGACCACATTTCAGAAGATTAGTTTATTTATTAAAAATTATTTTCGTCTACCGTCCTGAATAATAAAGAAATCTTATTAAAAGAAAAATATGCGCTCTTCGGTAGGATTCGAACCTGCGTCCCCCAGAGAAGGGGAAATCGTAATTTGATCATCGATCTAAATCACGTCGGATCTAACAAAATCGAATACTACCTTGTAAAATCCAAATCCTTCTCAGACTCTTAAAACATTCATATCTACTCAGTATCGTATCCTAACGAAAACAAAGCAATTTCTAAAAGATGTGATGGATTTTTTAGTTATTAATCCAGAGTTTATGAAGTAAAAACATTAAAAAAAAGTTTAAGTACTAAAATCTGCTGGATTAATAAAATAAAATCCATTACACACACACATATATATATATATATATATATATATATATATATAGTGTGTGTGTGTGTGTGTGTACGCGGTATTTAGTGGAAAGTGCTCAATATCCGTGTTAGAGCTAATATATGCGGTTGCATTTGTTACCCCGAGTTTCACGCTTTCGCGGTCTTCAGACAAATTGGTTTATTTTTTAAAAGTGGATCTATTTAGACTTTATTTGTGTTTGATTATTTTTGTGTGGTGGAGGAGAAAGAAAAAGATTTCTTCTGTGTTTGTTTGGGATAACACTCACATGTATTTAGACACACATGAATACAGGCGGATTCATGTTAGTCCGTACATATACGAGTGTGTATAGATAGATAGATAGATAGATAAATAGATAGATAGATAGAATGTGCGTGTGTATAGCAGTTCTGCATGTTTAACTAAATATGATGCACAAGATCTACGCAGTGAGTTTTTATTTTTATTTTATCCGCGCAAGTTTTCTTTTGTCGTGGAGGGGGGAATGTCCAGAGAAAATGGCGATTGTGAAGGTTTTCTCGAACTCATTCTAGTCATCCTTCAGCCATTTTCAAAGGGCATATATATATATATATATAAAAACGTAGAGGATATGAGCAATTCATAACTACAAGATGAAAACCGAGCCTGAAAATTCATCACTCGAAGGTAGAAAGTTTAGTTACCAACGTAGATTTATTAGAATTTAATATTTAAGTTCGGCTCCGTGGTAGCACGTTTTTATATTAGTTAGCATTGACTAACAAGTATTTAAATTTTTCATTATATATATATATATATAGTGTGTGTGTGTGTGTTAGAAGATAAAGATCTAATAGATTTATATCAATCTATTTGTTCTTTACTTTATCACCTTGCCAGATTCCGATCCATATTTGATCTGCATCTAATCTTAAACTTATATAATTTCCAATGTGATCATCTTTTTAGTGGATACTCCTATTTGAAATAGACGCCCCATTCTTATTTTTACTTAAAAACAATGTGCATTATGCTTATCGGCCTGCGTATTCCTGAATATATAACCGTCATTAAAGAAAAAATAACGCTAATAAGGTACTGCGATTTAAGACGATTTATTAATTTTTTTCTTTCAAAGTATATAAAAATTGTTCTAATTGTACTGGATATCCGAGCCCTTTCAGCTGTTCTATTAGACATTATCAAGAATGTTCTTTTTTTCTAAAATGCCAGCACATATATATATATATATATATATATATATATATATATATATATATGCTATTATACCCTGTTAGTGTCTATCTCTAGAAATATATCAGTCTGTTCACACGCTTGCAAAATATATATATATATATATATATATATATATATATATATATAGATAGATAGATAGATAGATAGATGTTTGTGTGTGTGTTTATGTATAATGTCCCTATGAGAAAAAGCATTACGCACATTTTACTTTGAATGTTGGTAAATGAGTCAGTCTAAATAGAATTGTCGCAAATGAGTATGTTTGAGATATATATATTAACGCACGTTGAAAGAGTTGATAATGTCTATGTACACTGGTTTACAGCTCTTCCCAGCTTCCTATCATTTGTAGCTCTTGGTAATGTTTGTTCTATTTCAGAGTTCATATTCTGTTATCCATTTATTCAAGCTAAAATAAAACTTTGCTGTCATATAACACAAAAGAAAAATCGTGGAAATATTATGTACGCGTTGTTTTTGGAGCTGAAAGTCGAGGAATTGCTTCAGAAATACAGGTTTTGTAATTCACATCGGATAAACACCTAAAAGAATTTCCATTTGAAAAATAAAAAAAGATTTATCCTTGAATGCCCGCCCCCCCCCCCCCCCTTTGTGGGCGGGTTTGAAAAAAGTAATTTTAAAAAAGAAATTAAATAAAAAAAATAAAAAAAAATTTGAGATTTAAAAAGACCACGGAGCGCGTCAGATCTGTATTTGTTTTCTGTCAGTTTATTTGAAAGAAAGAGAAAAGAGGAAAATCTCGTTAGCTTGAGAAGTCTTACCTGATAATCATAACACACAAATTATATACGAATATTATACGATACCGAAACCAACCCACGTGACGTCAGCAAAACACGGTTTCCATTTTTCTTTTGAATATACCATACATCTTACAAACACGCTCATACCTATCTATCTGTACCGATCTATCTAAATATATATATTAATAACATACATGTAAAGGATATATAGTAGTATCCGAAACGAACGCGTCTGTGTGTGTATATATATATATATAACAAAGCCACAACGTGCTAACCGTATTTGGAAATTAAAACACCACTACTTCACACTAAGACATATACATAATGCACACACTCAATTAAGCTGAAAAATCAAATTATCCTTGATAATGGCTAAAGATATAGCCGAAAGCGTTCGGAAAAATAAAACATTATGACAGTTCTTACACACCCTTTGTCCAGCAAAGAAAGCTCTTGTTCGTACACAAGAAAAATTAAATGAAACAACTTAACCGTAGTACCTTGACTGTAGTTTTTAATGAAACTTGCATATATATATATATATATATATATATATATATATATACACACACACACATATACATGTGTGTGTGTGTGTGTGTGTGTGTATTTGAAATACCTGCATATGAAATCGGGACGATTTAATATTAAAAGTGAAAACACTTTATATATATATATATATATGTATATATATAAAAATTCTAAGTCAATATCGAGTTAACTTGCATCACCAACACATGAAGTGAATCAGTGTCATCTAGCAGAAAAAGCTCTTTAAAAAAAAATTGCTTTCTCTCTAGCGATCTTCCTTAAGTTTTCAAATGCATGCAAGTATCTAGTTTTATCAATTCACTGAAAATATTATTTGAAAATATATATCCCAGCAGGTGTTTTTCAGAGATACTAGAAATTGATCCGATCAATTTAAATGCAATAGAAATTTTTGATCGAAATTTATATATAAATTTACTGTGCATTTCAGAAGATACAGGTGCTTTATAACGAGAAGAAATAAAAAAAAAAAATGCCCTTATCGATCGAAGGGAAAAAAATGTACTCAACGGTAAAGATTTTTATTAAAAAAAAATCAAATCAAAATATTAGTAAAAATAAACAAACATTACTTTTAACTACTACAGAATAGTATCTGCAGAAGATTGGAAAAACGGATTAAAATTTTATTATATCTAAAAGTCCTGAATATAATATGACTGCCTCGTGTTATACGGGCGCGGGTTTTTGTGTGCGTGTGTGCGTGTACATAGAACGAACAGGAGAAACAAACACACACACTCACCTCAGAATGATTGACAGCTACCGCGTGACGACTGCTTAAAAAACAAGATTCTTATGTCTACTCAATGTATTTAATAATAAACAACCACATTTTAAAATGTTGTAAGCACTTATTTCCACTGAGAGACTTTTACGTTCATGTTCGTTTGATATAATTTTAAATTATGTTCGTAATCTGCGCGTTAAAAATGATCGGTCTCCCTGGTTTTAGATAGATAGATAGATACATACATACATATATATATTACAATAATGTTCCCTCTGTATAAGGCCCAAGAGCCACTAGAGTTAGAGTGTTATAGAGTACTAGGCACAGTTTATGGGGATATATGATGCAGATAATGGTTAATCCTAGACTTGAACAAGTTGACATTGTAGTGACGAAAAGAAGCGTCATCTTGAGAGCCGGTTCCACGGTTTGTGGGAAGGCGCTGCTCGAGTGGAACTTACGTCTCCCCAATGGAATACGAGTGGTTCGCTAAAATATAAATTGCGTGGCGAGCTTTAGCCGTGAAGGTTAGAACTAGAGGAATTAAGAAATGTAGTTCGTCTGAGCACTTTCCATGGATATAGCGATAGAGCAGCGAGAGGTTTGCGACGTTTTAGTCTGTGGGTAAAGGGGTTGTAGGGTGGAAAATAACTCATGAGCAAAATCGACGCTTTTGGACTATCAAGACTGGGGAATGAAGACTGGACAGCACATGACCATATATGGCAGCAGTACTCCATTTTAGGTCTGATCTGGCTCTTGGAGAAGATAAGTAGAACGAATCTGGTACTCACTGGACTGGTACAGTGAACCGATCATTTTATTTTTCAGAAACTTCAGCGATGGATCGTATCTACGAGTTCCACTTTAGAGCTAGGTTGATTTTAAGTCCCAAGAATCCCTCAAGGAAGTGGCCCCTTCCCGAGAGAACACCTGTTCTTCGCGATAGATGAAAATTCAGGAAAATTTAAGAGAAAAGGAATTTTTTTCGTAGAAGAAGAAAGTTATCAGTTTATTTAATTGTAAGTTTAAGTTTTCTAATTTCCTGGAGACGAGACGAAGAAGAAATTTTTAGATATTTCACAGCGATTATCCGATAAGTTTAGAAAGTTGCTCGACCTTTTTAATAGCTGATGGGACCACAGAATTTATTATTTGTTTTTGTACTTTTACTTTTATTAATGTTCACGCAATACAAGGCGTAAGAGCCACTCAAGTTTGAGGATTAGTCTTGAAGAGGTCAAGATATTTTCTTATTGCGTTCGGAAAATATATACGAATTAAATAAATAAATTAAATTAATCATTAATTAATTGATTTGTTTCTTTTTTGGTTTTATTAAAAAAAATTCCAGGTTATTTAAAGTCAGAAGATATTTTTAGATTCTAAGCATTTTTTGAAGATGCTAATAATTTACTGGTGGCCATCTTCACAGATGAAGAAACGTGAAAAAGAAAATACCATAAATCTAACATGTCAAGAACGACGAACTTCCAGAGAAAATGGAAACAAAATGGACACTTCTACTTATCAGGAAGAGACAGCTGAAATATCTTAGGGGACATAATGAGAAAAGAGGGCTTGGAAAATTTGTCACTCACAGGACAGATTGAAAGTACGAAGGGACAGATTACATAACCTTCCTAACGAAGTTGTGTAAATGGATGATAAGAACATGATTTTGACAAGATAAAAAATTACTAAGTTACAAAGGACAGGAAATTGTGGAGAGTCATGATCACCAACGCCTTGAAGGTACACGTCACATAGAAAAAACAAGATACGAGTTGTACTAGTTATATGAGGAGGGAGGTGAATTCACATCTTTCCTAAGGGTACTTGCGCGTAAGGGCATATAACAAATCCGACGGGAATTGAAACTGCTCGCCGATTTCCAGTTCAAACTATTATCCATTACACCACCTTATATTCCCAAGCGGTTACCCGTCTAGGTACTCACCAGGCTTAACATTGCTTAACTTCAGCGATTGTAATACCCCCACCCCTAAAAAACAACAAAAAAAAAAACGTGTTTCAACATATGACTGTAAGATAGATCTCAAACGTCACAAATTATTATATGATAAATGAGTGATTAAAGACCACAATACAACAAAATGTGCTTATTGGTATAGCAGTTCGTACAGACTAATCTATCTCTGAAGATTTTAAAAACAAAGTACTACAAAAACAAATCAAAACGGTGATGTAATGGATAGTGGCTTGGGTTGAGGAATCGGGAGCCGAGTTCGAATTCATGTCGTATCCACTACAGTCACTTACGTGCTAATACATAATTGACTGAATAAACTCATTGAAGGGATACCTGATAGGCTTAAAATCTTAACGAAAAAAAATGTTCTTACAAGGACAGCTCACACCATTACGACGGGCTTTATCTATGTAAAAAGTTTGTGATAGAGTTTTTATTTTTTTGTTACCATATATATATATATATCTGTGTGTGTGTATTTAGGCAGCAATCCTTCTTTCATGCACACTTCATTAAAAACGACTGACAAGATGCTTTTATTTAGTTTTTTTTTATATAATTTCTCGTGCGATCTAATAAAGTTTTTCTTTTAAGATGATAAATTATATAAAAACTGTCCGAAAGTTCTTTTTATCCGAGCGCTTTCGGCTTTACATTTACCCATTTTCAAGGATTATATTTCAACTGTTAGAATTAGAAATAGTTTGTTATATGTATGTTTTATAAAATGTTTCATTTTTTTTTGTTTCAAAACACGGTCAAGATATTATGTCCATGTTCAAAGTTAATATTATTAAGTGTTGGTTTGTTTGTTTTTATTAGTAAGGCTTCCATTATTTTTAGCCTTTTTTGCAAGTGGATGATGCTATTATATTAGTGTTGTCGACAAGTATATTCCGAATAGTGTCCGGTAGGTCTCCACGAATATTTAAATGAGATCTAATTGAGCTATTGTCAGAAAGGTGTAGAGTTAGTCTGCATGTTAAACAATTTGTAGTGTGGCCTATATAATTATTTACGAAAGTTGATTCTTCCAGT
>OZ038511.1:81430002-81450002 GCA_964036315.1 Acanthosepion esculentum | reverse complement strand
TGAAAGTTTATTCAACGTTTTTGGATAACATATACTAGATTAAAATAGGAAGTAAAAGTTATCGCAGTTTAATTTCAAAACCGCGAGAAGTTTCCTTCCAAACAGATAATCAAATTCAGATGAAAGTATATTAGAGAGAAAGAAAAAAAAATACACCCATGTTTAACCATGGTTGAGATGAGATACGTGTAGATAGGTCCGCCTATTGTCCGGTTCCCATTCCTCCCCAGTCTTTTGAGCAAGAGTAGAGGTTTATATCTGGTTTCATGTTTAGAATCGAGTTTACAGTTCCTTCTAAAGTCTCCGACTGAACTCGGAAATGCTAATGAAATCTTTACCTTTTCAAGTCAATATTTAGCTGTTATATTTTCTGCAGAAAACCAAGAAGTTGCCCTTTCTTACGCTAATACAACACACAAAGTAACCCTCTACCATGAGCTGGTATCTTACCTTGCATTGGGTGAACATTAGTTCACATACCCACACACAACGCTCTCTCTCATATATATATATATATATATGTGTGTGTGTGTGTGTTTCTGGAAAAGCGTACATGTATATTATTGCATATAAATATAAAATATCGGTTACATTTTCAAATCTTATTTTCTCTGCGACATTTGTACAGAATTTTCTAACATTTTCCTGATAGATAGACACATCTACCTTCAGGCCACAATCCATTATTACTCTCTACATTCCTTTTCTTCATTATCCGAGAATTGCCAGGATTTTGGGAGAAATATAGTATAGTCGTTTCCTCTGTGCATTCCCCAGTGTTTGAATGCAGAATAGTGTTAGATTAACGGTCATCCAAGGCCAAAGATCGCAGTTTATGTTACAAGTTAACCCTATTTTCAGAAGAGATTCATAGCTTTCCCCGGGAGTATTACTGCGAATGTAAAAGCGACAGAAACTGTGTCTGAACTCGGAGTTTCTATTCCACATCTTTTTGCGCCGATAAATGTCACACCACCCGCACATGGAGATACAAATACTCATGTTTTAATTCTGGCTTTTATTGATTAGCTTACGTATATACAGATATCGACAGAGTAAAATTGAGAACGGAGTATTTGATATTTAAATGTATGTTTTTTTTTTTCGATCTGCTCTTAATATTGTATAATAAACAATGTTTGTTTATTTACCAAGATTCTTAAATGGGGGACGAATAAAATGGCCGTTTTCATTATTTTCACCATGACCATATTCTCCGTGCCTTACCATTTTCATGAAATATGCATCTGTTGTGGAATACTTGCTTCCGGAAGAACGTTAACACGTTAAATTCTTCAACGCAAAAAAAAAGAAAAATTTTATCAAACGTAAAAAGCTATAGGGTCTTTGAATCTATTATCTGATCGAAGATGTAATCTATTTCTGTATAATAGTTTGTTATAAAGCTACGATATTTAAATATCGCATTTCTTTGTATTCAATACAAAATAAAAAATTAAAATTAAAAACAAAAAATCTATGTAACATTTTATTTTGAAAAGAACAGTTAATCATTTGCAGTCATGTATGCAAAAAAAACTTTGGAGATTATATATATATATTCACACACAATATAGTGTGTGTACTAACGCAATTTGTAAAGAATTTAATTTTTTTTTTAGAATACGATATTTTTATTACTATAAATAACATTTAAAATAATATACACACTAACAGATGCTGGACAAGTTTGGCTCAAGGCCATATGAAGTTCGCAAATACAATACTATTGTAATGCACCGAGATAATTGTAAACCAACAGACTTTCTTTTTCTTTTTTCTAAAATGATATTTCTCGAATCCTTGCAATATACACACCTGCAAAAACTACGCACAGACTTATTTAACCGATTGCGGGTGATGAATTATCTTCCACTCAACAGCCTCTTTCCCCACAGACGAAAAATTACTCGTCTTTCGATTGGTATTACCATGGAAAGTGTCCAGACAAACTACATTCATTAGTTTCACCAGTTTTAAACTTCACGAGTAAGACCCGCGATGCGACGCACATTGTATCGCACCGACTCTCAAGAGGCTGCTTCTCCGATCACTACAATCTTTACATCTTCAAGTCGAGGATTAACAGTTATCGTCCCCGCCTATCCCCATAGACTGTGCTTCTTACTCTCTAATCCTCTTCCTCGAGTGGCTGTTGAGACTTGTACAATGTGTGCATCAAAATATATATTTGTTTCTTTTAACATCTTGTATGAAGAAATTATTTTTTTCCGAAGATTTTCGGATAATCCATGAGCCATTTTCGAAGTTGTTGATTAGATTATTACAAATGGTAAGTTGTTCATTTTTATTATTGAATTTGATTCTAAACGCTTTCCTTAGAGTCTCATGTATACACAACACCTCGTGTACTACATGGCCCGAACGGCATAAGAACATTTGTTTCTGTGTATGTTGAAAACTGGTCACAGACACACACACATATATATATATATATATATATATATATATATATAGTGTGTGTGTGTCTGTACATTATATATATATATATATATATATATATATATAGTGTGTCTATATATATATATATATAGTGTGTCTATATATATATATATATATATATATATATATATAGTGTGTCTATATATATATATATATATATATATATAGTGTGTCTATATATATATATATATATAGTGTGTCTATATATATATATATATATATATATATAGTGTGTCTCTCTCTCTATATATATATATATATATAAATATATATATATATATATATATATATATATATAGTGTGTCTGTGTGTGTTTGTTTATCCATCGGCTATGTTAATCTAAGAGGAGTTAAAATAACTGGCAAAAATTACTTGTGCTCTCAGACATTATATTATTCCTGGAAAAGCTAAGTAACCTTGGCTCAAATACTTTAAAAGTTGCATCATCGCCGGAAATCCATACTTGGAGGATAACGTCCATTTAATTCGGGAAATAAGAATCGAGCAACTGATACGAGAAATCCTTTTTCTATTACTGAGAAAGACGAACACAGAGAAAGCGTATATTTGGGTCTAACGGATTAACAGTATTGCTTTTTGAAGAATGGTCAGTCTAAAACCACAACAGGGGAACACCAAAGAGCAATTTGCGTAAAAGTAAGAGATGTCAGTTGTCCGTTATTTCTCTACTGGCGATCAAGAGGCTTAGCCTTTAAAACCCCCTTTTACGACCGAAGCGCCATGGATGAAACAGACCTTGAAGGCCGTATTCCGACAATTGGCATTTTTAAGTGTAGGATTTTAAATGCACTACACTTAAAAACAAATAGAAAAGGTGTGTGGGGGGGTATCATTTAGGTTGGTTTGCGAGACCACTTTAAGTATTTTTATATTTATCGGGAAAAAAATGTCTAAATTTGAGAATATTAAGAATTTCACCATTTATGTTTTATTTACGTCTTTAATACATTGTTTACTGATTAATTTTGTTCCACTAAAAAGCAAAACATACGTGGATTGGGTGATGGCTATCGGCACAAAGGGAAATCGGCGAACAGGTTTCAAACCCTGTCAGTCTGTTGCGCTCACTTTCACACTAATACATTTTAAGAATGGCACGGATTCATCTGCCGTCCCATTATCTATAGATTAAATAGTAGGCTTTCTAGCTTTGAGTAGCCATCTTAGACATGGACCATACAGGAAAAAAAAAAATCAACGAGGGAAAAAAAATTACTCCATTAATTTTCTCCATGTTAAATCCATGGACTCTTACAACCTGAGGGATCATAGCTTTATAAGTAATTAAAAAAAAAATACTTTTAATGAAATGTATCCTGCCCCGATTCGAACCTCTGACCATCACGTATGCAGACAGTCGCTAGCGTAATAAACTTGTTTTTATTTATTTTCTTATAATATTGATGCAATAGAGTCGTTTAGAATTAAACGAAATTCAGCATTTTTTTGAGGGTTTAATATTTTTTTCTAATATTCATTTGAATAAGATTTTTTTTTTATTTCGTCTAAAATAAAAAAAGTCAATAAATTATGGCAAAATTTCTAGAAATTTGTTTTACAATCCGGAAGTTCGGCAATAAATATTTAAACCCAAATAAACACCTAAAATTTAGAATAAAAAAATTGAAAAATTTAAAACAGACAAACTTACAATTAAAAGATAGATTACAAAGGTTCGAATAAACTCCTTGAATAAAGATTTATTTCCTAAGAATGTTGTACTCACAGAAATAGTCTTAAAATTTATTTAAACTAATATATTTCTATCACTTTAAAAAGTTATTTTTAGTGGATAACCGTATTCGAGTAGACTGATTATTTATTAAACAGTATATTTATTTTCGTCTATCGGCCTGAATATTCGTATTAAACAAAATATGCAAAATCTCAGACATATTTTTCTTTAATATCTCGAATATTCAAGGCCGTCTATTCAAATATGAGTATCCAGTAAAATATTGTTTGAGTAATAAAAATAGGTCTGATTATTAAATAAAAAAATCGATTCCTTTTTTTTTTTTTGTTTTCTCTCTCCACAGATTGCTTTATCTGCGTTAGGATAGGAAAATTAGCAGATACGTCTCTGTCAAAAATCAGAGAGAAATCCGTCTTTAAAGGCACTTTTCAGCCTTCCTTGGTTATCGATCCTCACTTTGCCCGAGAGGTCAAAGCACGTCAGATCTAATGACAGTTTCCACTAGGAGAACGCAGGTTCGAATCCTGTCGGGGAGTGCATATTTTTCTCTAAGATTTCTCGAATATTTATTCCGGTAAACGAAAATAAATATACTGTTTAATAAACAAAAGGAGAATATATATATATATATATATATATATATATATATTCCATACATACAAAAAAAATATTGCAGAAATAACCCTGTCATATTTTACGGGGAGTATACTAGTTTCCTTCTTTGAATAATTGTTCAAATAACATCTTATTTTCTGATAAAACTGCGTTAGTTTATTCGATGGGGTACTAAAGTTTTCGAATTTTCCAAAATATACCGAAATTACCTAAAATAAGAGTTTCTTTTTTCAAAGAACTTTCTGTCGGGTTGAAAGGTTTTTAATACACGAGTGGGTATACACATGGTGGAGGGATTGTTTCTTTACGATTTATCAATCCTTTTTGCAGTTTATTTCAAGTCAGAAATTACTTTTAAATTGTAAGTGGTTTTTTTTTTGGTTTTTTTGGAGTGGGGAGATAAAACTGATACAAGTTCTACTATTTAACCCATAACTGAGCGGAAAAGATATTTGCGTGTAAGTGAATATATCGAACCAAACTGGGATTGAAACATGGCTGCCAGATCACCAATTCACGTCTGTTATCAATTACATCACACGAAACTCCAAACTTACAGCATCTGGTATTCCCAAGCAGTCACCCATCTAGTTACTGAACTAGCCTGACGTTGCTTAACTTCGGTGATCGTACAACTGTTTCAACGTGATGTGTGTGTGATCTTAGTACGTAACAGATATTAAAGATTGTAAAAAATAATTTTTACGGAATAAATACAAGAAATATTTATTTTCTTCATGGAATTGGAATCGGATCTAATTAAATAAAAGAACTAATTAATAAACGAAGTTTTTTTTTGTTTTATTTTTCTTAATTATGCGTACCACTGTACCTCAAAAAAAATCCCACCTTATAAAAATGTATAAATTACAGTTATAGTAGAAAAAAAAATAGGCGGCTTCGTTTTTCTTTTTTTTTTTAGAAAAAGAAAAAAGAAATTAAGTATATCTCAGAAAAAGAGAAATCCCTTCTAAAACACTTCAACCGAAAAATTTCTAAACAAAATATTAAAATTTATCTGATACAGTTAATAATCCTGACCTAAACCTCTTTGATATAAATCCACGCATTAAAACCTTCCGATTGCAAATCCCTTATACGAAAAGTTTTTGTTCGCGGGAGCTTTACTCGAAATCATGATAAGCAGTTCACTTGAAGGAAGCCATACTCGAATTTTTGATGATTGAGACGGCACTTCCGGTGAAACAAACAGATTAAATTATTTGATACGAGAATTAAACCAACATTTAAATACACATATCCATCAAAAAGGCTTTAAGAAGAGCGTGTCTTCATTAAAAATCCTTAAACTCGTAGCTTTATCCAAGAACTTTTGCTCGGATATTTCAAAAGATATTCCGAGAAGAGAGAGAGACATGCTAAGCGATCTACAAATTAACGTTTGACTATCTTTGGAAGCAAAAAAAAAAAAAAAAAAAAAAAAAAAAATTATTAAGCTCAATTTTGTTCCTCTCTCCAAAGGAGGACACTATTTTTAAATATCATTTGTTTGAGTATTCCGAAAAGAAAAGAAGAAAAAAAAGAAGTATAAAAAGGTTTTTTTTCCAGGAATAGCGGTTTTCAGTCCGCCTTACCTGGATACTTTCACGGGTTTGTTACTGACGATAGAGAAGGTGCGAGCGAACAGACATCGACCTCTATTTTAAACTCAAACACAGATCCTCCGTTGTGTGTGTGGAAATATTTTCTGGATTTCATTCTATTGATCACAGACAGCAGCAAGCCACTCGCTTCGAATAGGTTTATGAAGAAGCTGCAACTACTACGGCTGCTCCTATGATGGAATAACCGCGTCTCATCAAATAGAGAAGTTAAGCTTTTTATTGGCAGGTAATTCCTGAGGCTGCGATGAAGACACTTTTTTTTTCTTAATTCCCACATCTTATCCATACCTCTGCATATTATTTGTAAAAATCGCATTTATCCAAAAAGCATTGAAAAAAAAAAAAAAATGTTTACTCCCACTACTATAGCGGCTACAATGACAATTGCAAATGTCTACACTATCGCCATTATAAGTGAAATATTCAATCAGTCAACTTTTTTTTTTTACCTGTCATTTTTACCTACGTTTTGATCTTTGCTACATTTAATATTAAAAGTACAAGAACAGGTAAAAAGAGAATACCGTAGACTTTCTATTTAATATTTAATTTAGAGAGAAATTTAAATGTTTTTTTTCTGATACACCTTCCATCACCGAATATTATTTTGAGTCTAATGTCTAGAAAGAAAAACTCTTCAAATAGGTTGTGAAGGCAGATGATAGAGAAATCAAACATGGGTTATTAGTATATATATATATATATATATATATATATATATATATATATATATGTGTGTGTGTGTGTGTGTGTGAGAATATAATACGCCAAAGTCAAGCGTAAATACGTGAGTTATGTCTTGAAAAAGAACAAAGTACAGAAAATGAGAAGCGAATCGAAAAACTAACACGAGAAAACTAGCTCTATGCGTTTATAGGAAATGTCTGCTTCTTGCAGGGAAACAAATTTTAATAATATTGATCAAAACATTATCTACATTACTATTACTGCATCTGAGGCCCCTATTTCATCTGCAGCTCTAAAGGCTTGCTCGATCCGAGACTTCGTTTGAATGTGTTCACGTTTGTAGTGTCAGAGCGTTTAAAAGGCGGTTTTGTAATTGGCAGCGCACTCTCCCTATTAAACGAAACTTTTGATTAGAATTCAATTTTTTTTCTTCAAATTACTATTATTTACAAAAATAAATTACGCCCTGTACTGTTTCGGATTCTAAATAATGCTAGCAATGATACTCGCGGTTGTCCGGGTCAATACTCTTTCCTCTTCGCTACGCAGTCATTTCTTTGAGAGATCTGATCATCCCGTAAAATGATAGCGAAATTTCTTACTTCCCTTTATAAATTGATTATTTATTCCCTTTACATCCAAACTGTGATCTAGATGCTAGGATGGTTTCCACCTTCAGTGTAGAAGTAGCTAGAGATGAATAAACAATTCCATTATGAAATCTATCAGTTGCTTGTTAATAAGCACACAACAGGAAAATAAAATATTTTTAAAAAACGATTTTCAATATGCAAATTATCCCCATTAACAATTACTGTTAATATGGACAAAATATACTGGTGAATATAAATTAGAAAAAAAAATAGGAAACGCTTTTATTTTATACTAAATTGTTTATAATTTGAACACACAGACAAGCAACTAATTTATATATTGTTCAGGTCTCGAGTACACACACACACACATTTTGTGTAATCAATCCCAAAACCCTGAAGTAAACAGAAGATGGAAGTATTTGGAAGTTAAACTCTGAACTGGTTCAAATCAATAAAGATCTTTATACGGAAAGAAAAATCTTCGAGTCAAGTGATTTAAGTCTCAACTCAGCATTGGACTGGTAAATGACAAAGCATTTGTGCGCACGAAAGAAAAATTAGGTACCCGACGCAGACAGTGCCTAAGACATGCTAGATTAAGTGACTGCTGCCTGTCATATCATCGCTTCGATTAAAAATGCATTCCTTCTAGAAGTGATAAACTTCAGATTACTGAGAAGGTTTCGGATTTAAACTTAGAAGATATTTGGTTATTTGGGGGTGAGAACTGCTGGCCTTCGTTTTGTTAGTGGTCACTAATAAGATCAGAAATGCGAGACAATTTAAATCGCTAATTAAAATGTCTTCCCCGAAATCTGAACTTTCAAAAGGGAGGCTTATGTGAATTCAATAGGTATATAAATTCTTATTTGCCAGTTGTCAGAGAATTATGAATAGATATAAAAAGCATAGTTGCTTTTTATTTTTTCATTTATTAATAAGATTTTTAAAAAAAATGTCTTGCTTCTGCCGTAATAAGAATTTAGAAAAGAAAAAAAAAATCAATGAACTCGAGACGAACTGAGTGCTCCTTGAAGAAAGCTTTGTTACAAGAATTCGAGATGCTTGTAGTAAACATCTTTCAACTGCAGACAACTCGAAAACATTACGCGGCAGAACTAGTATGTAACGATCAATTCTCTTGTTTTCAAAAAATGTATATTTTTTCCAGATAGTACGAGCTACCGAGTTGAGCATTAAAAAATAAAAATGTTTGGTGAAAGATTGATCATCGACCAATCATGAATGCTTGATCAGGAACTAAATCGAATTTCGACGGATCAATTTAACAGAACTAGTAAACAGAGTCCAACTATTAGCAGCAGCTTAACAAATAAACACAAAAAACTGGTCATTCAAGCTCCCTCCCACCCGAAAGTCATTTTATTTTCTCATTTTATACACAAGTAGTTTGTGTGGATTCGCTTAGCTACCAGTGTAGATACATCTCCACCGGCAATATATTTACATGGTGGTTAATACTCTTGAGATACTTGAAACATCTAACGCTAACTGGTTAGCAAAGACACACAACCGAACATTCAGAAAATATAAACAATTAGCCTTCTGCGTATAACTCCCTAACATTATATATATATATATATATATATATATATATATATTATATATATATATCAAACACACTAATTTCGTGTACATGAAACACAAGCAAAGTAATTTTTAGGGAGTTAATGGAGGTTTGAGTTGAACTAGCATTATTTCTTATAATGCTTTATCCTCTTCCCATTAAAATGGTTTATACTAATTACATAATACTTTCGTAATTATGTTATGCACAGCTATATATATATATATATATATATATATATATATATGTGTGTGTGCGCACACAGACTGATGTAATACACACTAAAAAAAAACAAACAGCATCTATATCAAATACGGGTATCTACTAAAAATAACGTTTGAGATTTTATATATATATATATATATATATATATATATATATATATATATTATATATACACAGGACGATGTTGTCTATAACATTCAACACAACATGTTTAAAAGAAAAGTTGCTGCCAAATTACACACACATATATATATATATATATATATATATTTCTAACGAATTAATAATTTTTTATTTTTTAATCATGCTTTCATTACTAAAAAATACATTTGAAATAAAAAAATATATACACATTAATATAGTATATGTTTTTATTATTAGTGACTAACAGTTGGACAAGTTTGGCTCAAGGCCATATGAATTTCTCACACCAACACCAGCTTGTGTTGTAAGAGATCCATGTATGTCGCCAGACATTTTTCAAAAAGCTAATTCTGGAACCCATTGCTACATACACACCTGCAAAAACTAAACAGATTAATTTAGCTGATTGGATTCCTCGGGGAAAAAGAAAAAAAGAAAACTAGAATCCATTTAATAAATCCACTGTTTTTATGCTGTCAAAAGAGATATACTTGACTTTTCTTTTTAATGTGACCGTTTATGCAGAAGTATATCTATTTAAGTTGTAGAAACATTAAAGACTGCAAAGTGAAATGATCAGATATTTAAGGAAGGCTTTCTCTTCAGCTGGTTTTCCGAGAAAACTTTGTGCGGAATAATTTAATTATTCATAACACGCAGAGAAAAGTAGTCTACGGTATTTCTTCGCTGATAAGTGATAATAAAATTACAGCAGTTGCCATAATATGTCGAACTGACATTGGTTTTGTTTTGGTTTTTTAATATCTAATATTTAAAAAAAAAAAAAACAACTAAGCACTTAAAATCCATAAATAGAAAACGAGAAAAGGAGTTGAATTTCAAAAGATCTGAGAATTTTCTCGTCTAATACTTTAAATAAAAAAAAGAAAAAGAAGTTATAGTCTGTATTAAAGTAACCTTTGTATTATTAAATAGTCAGACAGACAAACCTTTGGTCACCTCATTCTCATACCAAACGACTTCAAATACTTTCATCTTGCTATTATTTTAGCGTTGAACAAGAAAAGAAAGAACGATATAGAATTTGTTCACACTAACATTATTACGGTTATTTTTAAATAGACCAAAATGTGTCGAGGCTTTTTTTTTTCATTTTTTTTAGATAAACTTAAAACCAGAATTCAGACTATTTTTTTTGATTGATTGAAATACAAGTTGAACAGCAAGAGAAAATTGTGCTGAAGCCGAAGCAAGTTTTTTTTTTTTTTTTTTTCCTTTTCTGCAAAAGGAAGAAAGTTGAATGAACAGTAGAATTACAACTGGACAGTGGTTAGGGTTTAGTCAAGAAAGATATCTAACTTTGGACACTGAGTATAAAGTTAATTTTATTTCCTTATGTTTCGCGAAAAACAAAAGGTTATGGCGTGTTAAAAGTAATTGTCTGATTTTTCATAGGATTATATTTAATTTAATAACGTAGATACTTATAATAATTTTGAACAAACTGACTTTTTTTTTTAAGTGCAAATGAAAAAAAAAAAAAAGAGTAAAATAAAATGCGTGTGTGGGGGGAGCGCTTTGATTGAGAGTAAAAAAAAAATCCTTAAAAATCTTTTTCAACTAGATTCGATGACGTAAATGTCATAAAACACATGTAACTATATAGAACCTTTTTCCTTAAAGATCTTTGTCTGTACTTCTGAACACAGAATTGTTTTTACCTGGTGAACCCCTCACCCCACCCCAAACAGTGCGAAAATATAAATTCAGTGTTTCTTCTTTATCCAAAGAAACAACCCCCCCCCCAAAAAAAATATTTTCTTTACTTTAATCAATAACCCTCGACACTTCTTGTTCGGATCAAAGGAAGTGACAAAAGTACAACACCATGTCTCACGTGACTATCACAGCACGTCAAATCGTTCAAATATTGCCAATGCCAGAAGTGAGTAAAATAGAGATACTGCGATTACGTCAAGTTCCAGCCTCGGCGATGTAGAAGTTTTGAATATGAAGTGACTGGAATATGTCTTTCCCAATATTTGTCGTTTTCAAAACAAATTTCCTCTTCTAGAGATTCAATGGCGTTTTTTTATACTCCACAATTGTGATGGGAATATATTTGCAGGTTTTATTAATATAAAGTCACCAGTAACCATTGGGAGCACCTTTTCCTCATCCACATTCTGGGTGGGATATTGATTTGACAATCACTAGTACCAGAGTATATCCATTATAGGTGTATTAGTATGTTTAAGATTTAAAGGCTTGAATAGGTATAACGCCCAGAACAGTGTTCGTTTTAAATATATTTGTAAGAGCTCATTTAAGGTGTGTGGGTAAATAAATAATATATATATATATATATATATATATATATATATATATATATATATATATATATAGCAGGATTTTTGGTACCAACAATATTAAACGCATCAACTGCGACTGAGATATCCGTCTGGGCTCTTACGTTTGAATTAAGAATATCGCAGGTGGAGATTTTTTTTTAACGGGTTGAAGCAGCCTCTTTTTTCTTTTTAACTGAGGAATTATTTGCAATAAAATTTACGTAAATATGGTTAGAGTTTGTTACCAATGAAGCAACAACGAGTATAAAACAAAGTAAAATAAACAGTCATTTGATTGAAGATGTTCAATCCATCTCGGAATAGTAATGTCCGCGAAATCATCTGATCGAATATGCGATTCACTTTGAGAGCGAGAAATCCAATTGGTATGCCCGAAATACTGAAAAGTTCACACCTGAAACCAATCCAAAAATTTACAGAAACGGCAGAAGCGGTAATCAAAAGATAGACGAGTGACAGGTGAGGGCAGGTAAGACAATAATGCACCTCGTGAGAGTCCTGAATCGATTCCATTTGCTACAACCATGTAAGCAAAGAGATCTATCGATCTAATGTTACTGGAAGATTGGTAGCGTCCCACTGTAATTAGAATAGGAAGAGACATTTTGTTTATATATAGTTGGATGGCGCAGAAGCGAGTTCAATCTCTGGAAAGGGCAAAAAATGTCTTTTTCCTTTTTTTTTTAAAATTTAATTCTGTTGCTGCTAATAATGTCCGTGTGTGCAAGTAAACTCCAATGGATTTCTGAAATAAATATTTTTTTTTTTTTTGCAGTTCTGATAATTTTTTTTTTTTTTTTACATTTTTTTCCTGTGTTATGAATGTTATTTTGAAAAGTTGAGTCACATGTTCATACATTTTGCCTCATTTTTTTTTGTTTTGGTATCATTAAAAGATATTTCCTTGCGTGAAAAATAAGTGTACATGATAATTTTTAAAATAAATGATTTCAAATCAGAAATAAAAAGACAATGAATCATAAATATGATATTTTAAAGCATTGTGTGTGTGTGTGTGTGTGTGTGTGTGTGTGTGTGTGAGAGAGAGATAGAGACACAATATTATAGTCTTAGAAAATTAAAAAAAAAAGATATTCGGAAAAAGAAAATTAATTAATCGATTACCAATTAAACTAAAAGCCATCTATACAACCTTTCATTCAAATACAAAATCCATGTAATTGAATAATGAACGAAATTTTTTATTTACATATAAAAAAATTACTGTCGAAATAGTGTGAGTGTGTGTGTGCGCGCGCGCACACACACACCAGTTCTTTTTGGCGAAAAGAAAAAAAAAATTAAAAGATATTTCCCAATTCCCAAAAAAGTCTACGCAGAATTGAAATTGACATGAAAGCGTCTAAGGAACGAAACGGTAGAACTGGTTCCAATAAATCCTAATAATTTCCAAGACTATAAAGAACTCGTGATTGAAGAAATTGAAAGATTTCCAAATAACAGGATTGAAGAATTTAGCTTTTCTTGATGGAATACTTTATGTCAGTGAAATGACAGATTCGATATTAAAGAGAACAAAAAAACAAAAAAAAAAACAATAACGAACTATTTTAAAAGATTAATTATATAAAAATTAAACCTTAAATTTATATATGCCTAGGCTATATCAATTATGGTATACAAATCATGAAAATTAATTAAAATTAGCGCAAGGTAGAAATGTTATTTTTAATACCTGTATCAGAGTTTTTACATCAAGGTGCTCATAATCTCATCCGTTGATATATCTAATTTTATATATTTAATTTCATATTTAGATTTTTGGATAGAATCATCTATTACTTTATAAACAGTATCTGCGGAATTGTTAGCTTAAGCGGTTAAAAATATTTCTACCCGGAAATTATAGGGATTTTAGATACAAATAAATAAACAAATAAAAAATATACCCCCAACCCAAGCCCCGATTCGTTAGTGGAAATTCCACACCTGCTTATCTGTCTTTTGCGTGACGTTCCTGGCTTTATAACAAATGAATTTTTCAAGGAGGAGAAGTCTATAAATTATTCGGGGCGCAATCCAAATATGTTGGATTAGTTTCGTAATTTTGCATCAGCAGTTACGGAATAAACTGAAAGAAAATATCGCATACAACTATATGAAATAAAATCAGTCTTGTAGAAATTATTCAATTAAAGAATAAGAGAGAGAGAGAGAGAGGTCTTTAAAATGCATGTCATTCTCGAAATCTCACATACCAAAAGAGTGTGTGTATCTTGTTTTAAGACTAAACACTTAAAGTTACAGTTCAAGGCTAGATACGATGTAAAAGTCGCCTCCAATCACAAAAAAGAATCACTCATATAATATATATATATATATATATATATATGTATGTATGTATGTATGTATGTATGTGACATTTAATGTATGTATGTATGTATCTATGCATGTATGAGATCGGTAGATAAACCAACAAGTATTTCTTCTCCCACAGATTAAAAAAAAATATTCTTTGCTATTAATTCACTTAAAACATCAGAGCAAAAGACTGGACTGTGAACTGTTTTCATATTACAACAGAAACTTAAAATAAACAACAAAGAATTACTATTCTAAACATTACAATAATAATAATAATAATAATAATAATTTCTATTTGTTTGAGTTAGTGCTCGGGGCTGATTCCTTCCCATCAACAAGGGAGACGCGAATTAACACTGGCATTTTTATTTCAAAGAGTTTTTACATTTAACAGCTGAGAGAGACAATAGTTTGATTGTAGTCTATTAGTTAGCGAGTTTAACTTGTCAATCATTAGTACTCATTTCGATCCTCACCGTGCGCCCCTATGTGTGTGGCCTTGTGCGGCCTTAATCTACGCTTAATAAATATCAGCTGAGTGTGTGAGGCGCTACCGAAAAATGATATTACAGTCTAAACAAGAAACCCGACAGGAAGAAAATAATAATAATAATAGTTACTTTAAAGAGAAGTGAGAACGTAGAAATATAGGAAGTTATGAAGCCAACAAGTATGTATTTATTTACAAACATACAAATGGTCGCGCTGGTGTAGAGGATAATGTATCGCCTTGAATTATTTTCAATAAACCAATGGCACTTTAAGATAGCATATACTACAGTTTTGTTAAGGCTAGATTTGAGAACGTATCTCTGAAAGCGATGGAAGACAATGTTTCTTCAATGTCTGAGAAAGACGTGAACGAAAGGTTTCTATGTCGTTCGAGCTGACACTGCTACTACTACTACAAGAGGGGAAATGTTTTGTATTGTATTCAATCTGATGTTATGCATACGTGTGTGTGAGTGTGTGACTAGTGTTAGACAAGTGATTGTTTTGAAATGTAATGAAACAACTTCATCTTTACTTGTGTTTATCCAGAATTACCTACACATGATTGTGACAAGGATTTTTATTTTTTACCCAGTGTACGTGAATGATTTTATTTAGGATAATTAAAACGGCACAGAAGAATTCTGAGCGAAATTGCATCGAATTCTTTTGCGAACAAAACGGAATAATTTTTCGACTGTAAACATTTAAAAGTAAATAGCGGCATATTATTTTCGCGTGTGTGATAAATAAATTCTGACTGCATTTAATTTCGATAATACAACATATTAATGAAATGGAAGTTATTTTCTTTCTGTAGAAAGGGTCTTAACAGAAGCGAAGATTTGTTTGCGAAGATGGATGTTACATCGCTTGTATTGAGAAATAAAAGCGGGTGGGGGGGGGCAAAGGAGGATCGGGAAAAAATGACATTTTTATAATCTATCGTAGAGATTGTAGATTGTACTGGAGAGATGAAAAATAGATTGCATTTAAATTCATATCAGTGCTACTAACCGATAGTGTATTTTTAAACAGCTTTAATTTTATGAAGTGAAAAATATTTGACGATAATGTTAGCTTTTTAAGGAATGCTAAAAGAAAAGAAAGGAAAGAGTCAAGTCGGTAATTGAACTGATACAAAGACTGACGATTTAGTAGAGAGACAGAAGAACTATTAAATGCACGACACAGAAGAGAGGGAGGAATATAAATTTCGACCGACTGACTAAAAACTAGCAAGTGTGTTATTGGCGGTGAGGAGAAAGAAAGAAAGAAACAACGAATGAACAAACGGACTGGATCGTTTAAAACGAGACACTAAAAGAAAGACATTTTTTAAAATGAAGAACTGGACAAATAATCACAAAGAGGCGCTTAAATTCAACGCCTGTTCTCGCTGATTCCAACTTACCTTCTCTTGCATATGTTACGAGCGATGCGAAACTAAAATATCCGATTATTAAAGGAGCCCATCTCAGTAAAGTCCCTCTCCAGGTCGCCATTATTGTGAACAACTGCTGAAGCAGGTCGGTCCTCGCGCATGCGTACTTACAGCGCCGACTTCTCTCGTCTCATGAATATTTAATTAATGTCATATTTTCATTCGTTGAATCGAGACGCTCTCCTTCTCCCTATTTCGACTTTCCTTTTACTTCTACTCTTCCTTCCTCCGCCTCACTCTTCTTCACTTGTGTTATTCTTTCTTTTTTTTTTCCTGGTATGTGTGTGGGGATTCTCGTTCTACTTAAATGTTTTTCTATAATTCTTCATATTTTCAACCCCTTCCTTGATGCTTTCTTTATTTCGCCCTCGTATCTTACACACACACACACACGCACATACACACATTTATTTTTTTAAATTCATTTTCCATGCTGTTTATTTATTTTATTTTAACATACCTTTCACGGTTTCAACATCGCTGTTCGGTTCTTTTCTCTCTTCGTCATTCTCCTACCTCCTCCCTTCCAATGTCTTTTTTTTTTTCATTTATTTTTTCTTTAATGTTTCGTCATATCTTATGCACCCGATCCTCTACATCAAACGCGCAAGGCACACATAGTAACGATACCACATCCCTCTCACAAATACACCCACAAACGCAAACGCACAAGCATACACGGGCACCCACATATTTTTCTCTCTGCGATAATCACCCTAACGCATACACCCACAAATACACAGGTACCAACATGAACACATGTCTTCCCCAATGAATCACACACACAGATATGTAACGAAACAACTTCTTCCTCACACGCATGCAAGCACATACGCGGACACACCAGACACATCTCTGAAGTCGTTGTCGTGTACACAAGCAAATACTAAGATATCTGAGTTCAAAATGGATACAGTGTAATCCAGTATATATATATATATATATATATATATATATATATATATATATATTGATTAATGGATAAAAAAAAATGATTTATAGAAAATGTATATATGTTCAACTTATATGTACAGACTTAATTTATTTTATAATTTCGTTTGTAAAAAAAAAAATGTACGCAGACAAGAATGTGTACTCGTATATGCACATCAGCAAGTGTTCCTACACAGAGATATATGTTTTCACATCCCTAAAGAAATGAAACCTCTTCAGCGCACACACACACATGTATGTATAAGAGAGATGGATAGATAGATAGATAGATAGATAGATATGTGTGTGTGTGCGTTTGTTTGTTCTTTCTTGATGTCGTCAAAACAGGGGAAGGAAAGGGATAGATCGAGTGCTTCAAATTAAGCCCAACCAGACAAACACAGAGATAGACACACACACTCATAGAGATACAGTGGCAATGTAGGCTTTCTCCTATTTACACTAGCTTGAACGCTGCTACACCGGAACTTGTCCGCCCTTGAGTTACTCCGTTCTCTCATTCCATGAGTCTCAACAAAAATCCAAGGTGCGTAAACACGCAGGTCAGCGTACACATTCGCACGAAGGCGCCTACCTTGTTCTGACAAGACTTACATATCTCCAAACACCTGCAAATTAAGAAACTGTAAAATACACGCACGAACACAACGGCACGCTAACGCGAATAAAATAGACGACCATTTTTAAAACAAAACAAAAAAATAATATCACACTGATATATTCTCAGAACATGCATATCCACGCTTCTATTAAGCTCGGAATTAAAAAACAAAACAAAACAAAAAAAAACAAAAAACAAAACGGAGAGCCGTGTCGAAATTCCAGTCGGGTTCGTTTTATTTACTTATGCGCAAATATCCTTTAAGAAAAGTATGAATCAACCTCCCCCCCCAGCTATGGGTTAAATACTATGACTAGTACCTAGAGAAATGATTGCTATTATTATCAAAAATTGTTCACGCAATATTCATTCGCAAAAAAATTCTTACACTAAAAATATGTTTCAGCATTAAATAACCCACAATGGGTTGATAACCCATAAAAAAGTTTAATTAATCAACTCAGTTTGCATCAAAAACGTACTAGTCATAGAATTTTCTTCTTCTTCTTCTTCTTCTTCTTCTTCTTCTTCTTCTTCTTCTTCTTCTTCTTCCACTACTACTACTACTACTATGTGCCGTATCCCTTTAGGACGTGGAGAATCATGACTCTCCACAATTTCCGGTCCTTTATTGTTTTAAATAAATATTGTTTTTGTTGTTGTCTCTACACTACCATCCATTTACTCCAAGTCTCTTGGTAGGTTATACAATTTTTTTATCTGTACCTGTGGACTTTAAACTGTCTTGTTGGCATTAAATTTTCCAAGCTAATTTTCTTCATTATGCGCCCCCAAAATTTCCTGATGTTAAATATACCATTTTTCTTTCGATTTTCTCTCTAAACTTTCGTCGTTTCTCAGACGTTCGGTCCATAGTATTCTCAATATGCTTCTGTAGAGCTACATTTCTCTTGCTTCAAGTCTCTTCTTTATCTTTGAGGAGATTGTCCAACATTCACTGCCATATAGGAGGATTGATATTACGTAACAGTTCAATACTCTTACCTTTGTTTCTATGGACGTTTCTGTTTCTAAATAGTTTGCTTAGCTTCTGGAAGGCATTTTTTCACTATCTCAATGCGACATCGGATTTACGATTGCGAATTATTATTATTATTTTTTTTTTTTTAACGAAACCTATCGGTAACAAGTGACTTCCCCCAAAATACAACAACAACAATAATAATAATGATGATGAAGATGATGATAATATTTTTTCATCCAAGGTATCAGCTTACCTTGATTTTCTCATAGAATTATACGAGTCAGAATGTCTGCCAGAAATCTTAATGATATATACTCGCGAAATTAACACAAAGTATAACAAAAACAAAAAACAAAACAAAACAAAACAAACAAAAACCCACAAAAACCCATAAAAAACATAAAAAATAATAGATACACAAAATACAGAGTTCTGCATTTAAGATATAATGGCATAAAGCAATGCGATTAAAATTTTGTTTCAGACAAGTCGTTAGTGGGTTCGGATCTCATTGGCGGCTTCTACTGTTATGTCATGACACCAGACAAAACTAATCTTAACAGACAAAACTAATAAATAAATATAAGCATGCTTTTAGAGCGCGGACTGTAGAGGGATAGGTGCTATCGGAATAATTCACTAGGACTCCTATCACTATAGCCTTATACCACATTAGGCTATTTAAATAGGAAATGTACTCATTCACACGTCAATAAACACATTCAGAAAGACGGAAGATCAATGATGGTGTTGGGGGTGAAGAGGAATGGACGTCATTTACGGCATATTTGAGGATAAGGGCACGGGCATGTGCGTGTACCTGCGCGTATACGCACGCACACACCTTACCTCCCATCTCTCTCTCTCTCGCTCTTGATCTATCTATCTATCTATCTATCTATCTATCTATCTATCTATCTATCTATCTATCTATCTATCTCAGCCACCTATCTATCTATCTATCTATCTATCTATCTATCTATCTATCTATCTATCTATCTATCTATCTATCTATCTCAGCCACCTATCTATCTATCTATCTATCTATCTATCTATCTATCTATCTATCTATCTATCTATCTATCTATCTATCTCAGCCACCTATCTATCTATCTATCTATCTATCTATCTATCTATCTATCTATCTCAGCCACCTATCTATCTATCTATCTATCTATCTATCTATCTATCTATCTATCTATCTAT
>OZ038511.1:81420002-81425002 GCA_964036315.1 Acanthosepion esculentum | reverse complement strand
TCTATCTATCTATCTATCTATGACACTTCTTATCTATCTCTCTATTTATCTATGGCCGTTTGTATCTATCTATCTATCTATCTATCTATCTATCTATCAATCTATCTATCTATCTATCTATCTATCTATCTATCTATCGCAGTGTGTTTCTATCTATCTATCAATCTATCTATCTATCTATCTATCTATCGCAGTCTGTTTCTATCTATCTATCTATCTATCTATCTATCTATCTATCTATCTATCTATCTATCGCAGTCTGTTTCTATCTATCTATCTATCTATCTATCTATCTATCTATCTATCTATCTATCTGTCTATCTATCTATCTATGGCACTTCTTATCTATCTCTCTATTTATCTATGACCGTTCGTATCTATCTATCTATCTATCTATCTATCTATCTATCTATCTATCTATCTATCTATCTATCTATCGCAGTCTGTTTCTATCTATCTATCTATCTATCTATCTATCTATCTATCTATCGCAGTCTGTTTCTATCTATCTATCTATCTATCGCAGTCTGTTTCTTTCTATCTATCTATCTATCTATCTATCTATCACAGTCTGTTTCTATCTATCTATCTATCTATCTATCTATCTATCTATCTATCTATCTATCACAGTCTGTTTCTATCTATCTATCTATCTATCTATCGCAGTCTGTTTCTATCTATCTATCTATCTATCTATCTATCTATCTATCTATCTATCTATGCCTGTTTTTCTATCTATCTATCTATCTATCTATCTATCTATCTATCTATCTATCTATCTATCTATCTATCTATCTGTAATCTCAGCCAGTTCATATCTATCTACCTATCTATGCCTGTTTATGACAGTCTGTCTGTATGTATCTATCGATCTCTGAGTGTTCTTATCTATCTATCTATCTATCTAATTATCTCCTCTCCCCCCCCTCTCTCTCTCTCTCTCTATATATATATATATATATATATATATATATCTGGGGGGTGGATTTGCTAATATGTTATCGGCTCGGCAAGAATTACTCCTTAATAACAATTCTAATCTTTGGACACTTACATTACGTAAAGTTGGTCGAACTTAAAACTTTTATTTTCCCTAGTTCAGATTCTCACTCGGACCGAACTGCCATGCGTAGATTTTTTTATATGGAATCACACGTTAAGATTATCTGCACTGACATTCCCACCACCATAATATAGCGTTCTTGTGCATTTTCTGGTTTGGGGCTTACGCTATGTATCTAGAAAAAAATCAAAAGAAGCATTTGCAATGTTAATAATCCTGACCTGGCATCTCGCCTACAGTCATTTTTCAACCGCCGTAATGTAGCTTCCCTCTGCCTTTTCACGGTAATATTTCTGATGAACTTTGCCTTTTCTTACCGTGACATTACGAATTTAATCGCAGTACTAGATTGCTATCTAGGTCTCATGATGTTACATTTGAAATTGTTAGCCATATATTCTATCCTAAAAGTTTCCTCTATCGCACTTCTCGCTTGTGGAAGTCACATCTGGACGCTTTTGTTCCCCCATTTAGCATTAATTTTATAAATGTAAATGCAATATCAATCTCTATTTTCTGTCTTCTTAATTCCTGCAATGTTTCGTTTTCAGCGTCATAGCAGCTTTTTTATAATTGTAATATTTTTAGAGGTTTTTATTTTATAAAAATTACAATAAAGAAAGAAATACAAGAAAGAAAAAAAACTATCAAAACAAAGATGTACTGGAAATTTGACATGTTCTTTCCGTTGACCATATTGGCGACCTTTGATAACACAGGGCTAAATTCTAAAGTTTTGGGGACGCCCCACCCCCAATATACATGTCTCTGCTACGGCCGTGTGTTTTCATCTATTATTTCACACTCAGGAACCCCTGGCGTTTTATTGTATTTATGATTAAAAATATAACTATAAACACCCCAATCTATATTTTGTAAGCGCATATATATATATATATATATATATATATATATATATATATATATATATATATATATATATATATATGCGCTTACAAAATAAAATCGTCTATTGTGTGTGTACGTCACCAAGAAATGTATACACTTTTCCGGTGTATCTTTGGACATTTGAAAATATGCATATTTTTCTCACTTAAAACATCTTTCACCCCCCCCTCTTTTAAACTTCTCTCTGTTAAATCTTAATTCCCCTTCATCTTTAGACATTCCTGTTCTTCTCTCGTCTGTTACCCCTCTCTATAGATCTCATTTGCTCTAGCGTTCGTCCTACACTCTCATACATACACTCTCACTAATTTTTTTTTTCCCCCCGGAGTTGTTTTTTCTGTTTTCTTTTTGAATCTGTAGGTCTGATGAATTGGATCTTTTTTACGATTCCAATGGAATAAATTATGACCATGGAATATTAGTGTTTAAGCCTTTTTATTATATCCTTACTCTGTCCTAGACATTGAGTTCTACCTGGATTCTATCCTCTTGGAATTATTTTTTATACACATATGTATGTGTATATATGTATATTTATTTATATATTTTAGATATACGATTGCATATGTATGTGTATATTTACCACTAATATTATCTATATCTATCTATCTATCTATCTATCTATCTATCTATCTATATATATATATATATATATATATATATATATATATATATATATATATATATATGGTGTCCTTAAAGTGACTAAGCGTCCTGACCGTTTAATAACTTTTTTCTTCATTAACTTTCTTCTAGTTTTCTTTCAAGCATTTTATAAAGGAATCTTTGGAGTGTAATCATGTTAAAATAACACGACTGTAAAATAGAAATTGGTTTGGTTTGTTTTACGGCATATCAACCACAATGGGTTATTTAATGCCGACATTTTTTATTACTGGTAATATTTTTTTCCTGCAAAAATAATGTATAGCTGGTAATATTTTTTACATTGTATTTATCGTATTAAACCTATTTTTACATTTTTATTGTATTTTGACCCCAGTTTGGGGGTTAACTATTTGCCTATAGCTAGGGCCCTAACAGGTGATACCAGCCCGTGTCAGGGTGGACCTGGGAACACCAGTAATTAAGAGGTGGTTTCACGCTCCTCAAATCCTCCTGATCAGAGGCCTTATTTTATCATCTTACCCAGGACGCGGATGTAGTTTATCGTCATACCCAGGACGGGAAAAAGAAAGACAAGCAGTGAAATCATTCTAAAAAGAAACAAAGATCAATGATTCAAATTCAACGAGAATATCGTCGCCATTACGGTGTGCGAGATTATCCAAGTTCTGGGAGTAAAGGTTCAGCAAGTGTCCTTCCATGAAATGGCATCCCCGTTCGTTTAGGAACGAAGAAGTATTTGAGCGACTAAAGGAGTATCGTAGTATATCGGAGCGTATCAACTCGGAGGTAGTCATGACATGAGTGGATCTCAAGGACGTCCCTCCAGCGAATTTTCAAATGCATCAACCTGTTTCCGTAAACACAAGATGGGGCTACAGCTCATATGACAAGGGCCAAAATACATTTTCTCCGGGAAATTTTTCGGGAAAAGAATAATTTGCACTGTTTGCGATATAAAGTGTCTCCCTATGTTCTTCCTATGCGTCTATCTCAAAGAATAAGATCTATGCCAACAAGCCTCAGACTCTCCAACAACTGAAGGATAACTTTCAGACAGATATCAGCGCACTAGATCCTGGAACACCGAGGGCTCTCATAGAGAAATAACTTAGAAGGTTCATGCTCGGGCGAAGCTGAAAATGGTTGCCACTTAAAAGATGTAATCTTTCCCAAATACGACAATTTTATTTCCTATATCACGACAGGTTTCGATCTAACGGACGTCACACCAACGGATTTTCAAATGTATCAACCTGTTTCCGTAAATACACGAGGGGGCAACAGATCATACGATAAGGGCCATAATCCAGCTTATTAGTCAAATTTCTAGGAATAGAATAATTTTTCACTGTTTCCTTATAATCATCAAAAATTTAAATGCAATGTCAGTCTACTGTTATCTTGATCCGCATTCTTTTTCTCCTCCTCCGTTTTTCTTTTTATGCTTTCCTCACCCCCCCCCATACACAGTCTTTTCCCTTACTTTCACTCTCTGTATCCCCTTGTGTACTAGTGCCACTCCCGCATTGTTTTGGTGGTGGTGGTGGGGAAATTGCTTAAAAAAAATGTCAACAAGCTTCAGACTCTCCAACAACTGAAGGAGAACATTCTGACAGACATCAGAACACGAGATCCTGGAACACCGAGGGACTGTTAAGACAAAATGGCACGTTCGGGCGAAACTGAAAATGGTTGCCACTTAAAAGATGTAATCTTTCCCACCTAGTGTGATTTTATTCCCCATATCTCGACAGGTTTCGATCACTCGGACGTATCTCCAACGAATTATCAAATGCATCAACTTGTTTCCGTAAATACAAGGTGGGGGCAACAGCTCATTTTATTTTATAGCAAGTATTTATATACAAGGCAAAATAGCTTAGAAATGGCACGCTGGGACGAAGCTAAAAATGGTTTCCCCTTAGTGTGATTTTATTTCCCACATATCTCACTCGATATAATTCTAGGCAATTGTAAATTAAAGTTAAAAAATAAAGGAGTTATTAAATTTTTTATTTCCTTGGTGCCATTTTTGTTACTTTGTAATTGTTCGTATAAGTGTTTTCGTTTCTGGACACTAAGTGTGTAAAAACTGTCCAAAAGTTTTCCATGTTCAAGCGCTTTCGCCTATAATTTTAGCCATTATCAAGCATGATTTTATTCTTTACTTTTAACTGAATATATGGGTGGTGTTATGTATATAACTAGAGTTATAGGAATGTTTTATTTTCAAATACGGTCAGTATATTGTGGCCGTATTCATAGTTAATGATACTGAATGTTGGCTTTTTTTCTTATTTTTATTATTAGGGCTACGATTATTTTTATTCTTTTTTATGTGGATTAGGTTATTATGCTTGTAATTTTTACTAGTATGTTTCAGTTAGTCTGTTAGGTT
>OZ038511.1:81412502-81415002 GCA_964036315.1 Acanthosepion esculentum | reverse complement strand
TTTATTAAATTTGTTTGTGAAGATGTATTCTCGGCATTTAGATCATTAACTTCAATATTTGTTTTTTGTATGAATGATTCATGTAAAATATATATATATATATATATATATATATATATATATATATATATATATATATATATGTATGTATATATATATATATATATATATACACACAATTCTCATATACCGAATACAGTTCAATGAGTCTTATCTTAATGCTAACTTTTGTCGTATTAGTTTCCTTTTTATTGGCGCCTATTCAAAAACATATATATCGGTACGCGCATACACATGCACACCTCGGTATAATGTAGAATTAATTTCAACTTAAGCCACCGCGACGCGAATGAGTCCGAAATTTTTTTGTCGATAACTCCAAAAACGGTAGATTTTATCAAAATTTCTTTGTGATTTTCGAATTATGCCCATCTAAAACTAAATCGAACTATTCGGGAATTTTTTTATTAGAAATTGAGCACGGGGCTTGAACTGCAAATTACCCTGGAGGAGTTGACATTAGTTCTGTCACCCATTGGGGTACATCGACCGTCGTGGTGTAATAGCTAGGAAGCTTGTCTCGCTAAATCAATTACAACTGAGCAGTGAGTTCGATCTTCAATCGATGTTTCATTTAAATCGCTAAATATTATGTATTGATAGGGCGAAAAAGAGAGAAAGAGTGTGAGCGTGCGAGTGAATGCTAGAAGCGGGATGTCGCTCTATAGGCGAATCACGATTTATTCGAGCACGTCGGCGTAGCCATAAAAATGACACCACGGTAGGAAAATTCTGTCACTAGCAGGCGAGACCAGCTCGCTACTCGATGAACCTCGATTGGTGATAGTAGAGATCGATAAGGAAAAATATTGTCGTATCTCCCATTATTCGACAAATTCGATCATGGCATCTCATGGAAGGTTAAAAGTTGCAATTAATGTGCACAATATCGCGCATGTACGAATATGCACTAATAACCACAACATCCAAACGTAGAGAGGGAGAGAGAGAGGTGGGGAGAGGTGGGGAGGGGGAGAGAGAAAGAGAAAGCGAGAGAGAGAGAGGGAGAGTGAGAGTGAAAGATCGGGGAAGAAAGAGAGAAAAGGAGATATATATATATAGAGAGAGAGAGAAAGGAGAGCGAGAGAGAGAGAAGGAGAGAGAGTGAGAGAGATAAAGAGAGAGAAGGAGAGAGATATCTATAGATCTATATATATGGAGAGAGAAAGAGAAAGAGAGAGAGATAGAGAGAGAGAGAGATTCAAATCATATTTGTTCATCTTCTCCTCCACAATCTCTTTCTCTTTTTGTTCCTCTCACTGTCTGTCTTTCTTTTTCTTTCTGGGCACTTCTCACTCTGTCATTCCTCTCTGTCCGTGTGTCGATTCCAGTGTGTCTGTCTGACACTCTTTTTCTCCTACACACTCTTTCTCTCTAAGCCCCAAACAGTATCTATCTATCTATCTATCTATCTATGTCAGTCTATTCGTATCTGTCTATTCACATCTATCTATAATAATATCTATCTATCTATCTATCTATCTATCTATCTATCTATCTATCTATCTATCTCAGTCTACTCATATCTATCTATCTATCTATCTATCTATCTATCTATCTATCTATCTATCTATCTATCTCAGTCTACTCATATCTGTCTATTCACATCTATCTATCTATCTATCTATCTATCTATCTATCTATCTATCTATCTATCTCAGTCTACTCATATCTGTCTATTCACATCTATCTATCTATCTATCTATCTATCTATCTATCTATCTATCTATCTATCTATCTATCTATCTATCTATCTATCTATCTATCACAGTCTGTTAATTATTTATATATCTATCTATGCGGGTGAATATCGAAGAATTTTTTTTAGCTCAAATAAAATTTGAAAAAAAAAAAATGAATTTAACGTAAGTAAAATCTGCGCAACACAATCTTCCCGCTCCTCTAATCACCAGTACATTCGTTTACTTTCAAAATCTACAGCACCTATTTGGTGAAAAGATCTCTATTGATATAGCTGGCATCTCTTTCTTTCTCTCTCTCTCTCTCTCTCTAAAATCATTTTCTCCAAAATTTTCGTCTTTCTGCTGTTTCCCCCCTCTTCTACCAATGATTTCTCTTTCTTTCTCCCTCTCTTCTAATGCTATCGCTTCCCCTCACACTTAACCCTTTTCTCCTCCCAGCCTCTCCCGCTCACGCCCGATTCCTTATTTCTCTCGCAGAACAGTCTGACATTGGCATTTCTCGAAAAAGCCACCCAACCGTATCCGGCACTGTTAGATCATCACGAGTGGGGAGTCGGGAAAAGTGGAGGGGAGGATGAGTGGTATGGAAATGAGATGGAGATGTAGTGGTGGCGATCAGAGAGTTTTAAGGGGGTGGGGGAGGAACAGAAGCATCTTTGGTTGGTGGTGGCGGGGTTGTAAAGAAGACGACGAAAACGGGTCAGGGTCAAAGGAGGAAAGACAGACGTGAACGAGAA
>OZ038511.1:81400002-81402502 GCA_964036315.1 Acanthosepion esculentum | reverse complement strand
TATATATATATATATATATATATATATATATATATATGAAGTAAATAGCGTTGAATCAGACCACGAAACAGTAGTATTAAAAAGGTGCTCAATACACGTGAGAATATATATATATATATATATATATATATATATATATATATATATATATAGATATATATATGTATGTATATATATATATATATATATATATATATATATATATGTATATATATATATATATGTATATATATATATGTATGTATTTGTGTATTTAGCCAACAATCCTTCTTTCATGCACATTTCATTGAATACGCCAGACAAGGTGCTTTGATTTAGTTTTTTTTTTATACAATTCTCATGCGATCTAATAATTTTTTCTTTTGTTAAAAAAACTATTTCTTATTTAACCGTTAAAATATTTCATCCTTAAAAATAGCTAAATGTATAGCCGAAAGCGCTTGGAAAAAAAGAACATTCGGTCAGTTTTTATATAATTTATCATATGAAAAGAAAGAAATAATTACATCGCATGAGAAATTGTATGAAAAACTAAATAAAAGCACCTTGTCTATTTATATATATTTATATATATGTATATCTATCTATCTATCTATATATATATATATATATATTTATATATATATATATGTAATGCATTTCATTACTATATACGTTGTATAAAAGGCGTTTCAGCTGATATCTGTTTTTAAAACGTATAACTTCGTTTAATCTTCGGTCTTGGCTTTTTGTGAATTTTTTATAAAGAGAATATGACATTCGACATATTTTGAACCCGTGTCCTCCTTTATGATTTTTACATACGCATTTTCACACACACACACACACACACACACACACACACACACACACATATATATATGTATGTGTATATATATATATATATAAATATATATATATATATATATATATATATATATATTTACACACACACACATGAGCAGATGGAGAAATGTCCTCGGCACAATCAATAATCTATTCCCTTCGATATTCTGATCTTTTCTATCTATCTATCTATCTATCTATCTATCTATCTATCTATCTATCTATCTATCTATCTATCTATCTATGTCAATCTGTTCATATCTATCTGAGTTTGTTCATATCTATGTATGCATGTATGTATGTATGTATGTATCTATCTATCTATCTATCTATTTCAGTCTGTTCATATCTATCTGTGTTTCTTCATATCTATCTATCTATCTATCTATCTATCTATCTATCTATCTATCTATCTATCTATCTATCTATCTATCTATCTCAGTCTGTTCATATCAATCTATCTGAGTTTGTTCATATCTATCTATCTATCTATTTCAGTCTGGTCATATCTATCTATCTGGGTTTGTTCATATCTATCTATCTATCTATCTATCTATCTATCTATCTATCTATTTCAGTCTGTTCATATCTATCTATCTGAGTTTGTTCATATCTATCTGTCTATCTATCTATCTATCTATCTATCTATCTATCTATCTATCTATCTATCTATCTCAGTCTGTTCATATCAATCTATCTGAGTTTGTTCATATCTATCTATCTATCTATCTATCTATCTATCTATCTATCTATCTATCTATCTATCTATCTATCTATCTATCTATCTATTTCAGTCTGTTCATATCTATCTGTGTTTCTTCATATCTATCTATCTATCTATCTATCTATCTATCTATCTATCTATCTATCTATTTCAGTCTGTTCATATCTATCTGTGTTTCTTCATATCTATCTATCTATCTATCTATCTATCTATCTATCTATCTATCTATCTATCTATCTATCTATCTTATATAATTATGTTTTTTATGTTTTCATCTACTTACAATTACAGAATTTCATCTATTTGTGACTTTTTGTATGGATGACTAGAGGGGCCGCTATTTTCCCTCCACCTGGCCTCAAATTTTAGAAGGCAGAATTTCAAGGTTCCCGTAGCTATTTTCCCAACATCCACATATCGACATGTCCATATTTTTTGTACCTGCAGACCTGGCAGACAGATGTATTATGGGCTTCTGAGCCGCAAGGAACACCCTTGCAGGTAGAATTAGAACATCAGGCTTTATTAAAAAAAACAAAAAAACAAAAAAAAAACGGTCTGGCACACCCTGCGAAAATTCCGTTCACACCCCCTTCATTTCATGCGTCTTTCAATATAGTTCTCTTACTTTTTCCCCAGCATCTATTCTCTCAATGCATGTGTGTGCATATATATATATATATATATATATATATATATATATATATATATATATGATTCGATCGCATCCAGACAAAAATTTGCATATACCCTCATAGATCGTGATACAAAGTGTTAAATATAGCGATATGCACTTTAAATTCGTTGTTGTGAAGACTGGTGTAGTGGTTAGGAAGGTGAGCCAGAGGCAGAAAGGATTCTTTTTGAAGATGAAGCACTAGAGATGATGAGAAAATGCCCGAAAGAAACAGTCGATGGCAGAGCGTTGATGAGACAGGTTGCTGAGGATGG